>JASKDV010176523.1:0-22459 GCA_032466395.1 Aegires albopunctatus
GAGAGAGAGAGAGAGAGAGAGAGAGAGAGAGAGAGAGAGAGAGAGAGAGAGAGAGAGAGAGAGAGAGATGGATTTATGAAAACAGACTAAGTCTTGCCAAGGACAAACCAAGGAAAAGCCTGAGTGTATGAACATAATTAAGAATTTTATATTTCATTGATATTTGAATAGAACGGGCTATGGCTCACTGAACTAAAGTTTAAATAACCTGCTGCTTTAGCTGGATATGTAAGTTACTTGCAATCTCCTGTGATATTTGATAACGTACTAATGATTTCAAATAGAAATCCAACCAAAGATGTTAGATGCTTGCAAGTTTAAATAGATGGTAAAATATTAGATATTACACTAACTGATCCGTCCCGGCGTTGTTTGCAATAGTTAAACAACACAGTTCGAAAATTAGATGTGTTCAGTACAGGAAATGCTTAGTATCAAATCTAGCCAAAAGTGATATCCAGTTCACTTTAGACTAGATCTAGTTCAATTGAAGACTGAGTTGTATAGTAACTTTCATAGCGAAAAAAGAAACACACAAAACAAACAAACATCCTCTGAGAACCCTAAAGCGGGAGATAACTGTAGCGAATGACACAGGTCTCTAAATTTTAGTTCACTTATCCAATATAGATGAGTCTGATATGATGATGGATCTTAGATTTTTTTAGACTAGACCTTGGGCCTAATTTCGAATTTAGAAGAAATCCTCTGTTTCCTATTATCTGCATCTGGATATAAATTCTAGAAACAAATCTATCTCTAAATCTAGATATATATTGTCCAGAATCTATATAATCTGGGTAAAAATCTAAATCCTTGGTTTCCAAAATCTAGGTTAGGATCGGGATCTAGACCTAGACCTAGATCTAGCTAGATGAAGATTCTGCTACTCTCTGGGCATGAAAATGAACATTTCCAAAGCGTACCTTGATTCTAGATTATATATATAAAACAAAACAAACGTAACTCTATATCAAGATACTAGGATAAAGTACATTCATCTCGACCTTTTAGAAAAGGTGATTGATGAATAATCTTGTTACCAAAATTTTTATAACATTATCTATGATAATTTTACTTTTCAGATATTTAAACTCACTTCTTGATATACGGATTCGGCAGCAACGGAGCATTTACGTGGGCACTTGGGAATAAGCTTCTCAGAGATACATGTATGAGGCCGCCTTCTTTTGTTTGTGATAGAACGTCTCCACTTGGGTTGGCATGCAACTGAGACAAGAAAATAGTTTGATAATAAAGCTGCTTTGAAATATTTTTTCTATGTGCCGGAGAGCCAACGTAGGCCACATGTTACCATTTGTAAGATGGCGCACTTATGGAGTTGGCCTTACTAAAGCAATATCCAAATCTAAATATATTAAAATGAAGGTATAAAGCTAAATAATACGTTCATGTGGGTTCCTAACGTCCAACTGTTCAGACAATGTCGAATTCAAATTTCATTTTAGAGATGTTTGTCTTAGGGTCAAAAGTCATCTACTACGCATTTCATTACTTGTAAAAGGTAGACTACCTGGTCTAGGCTGTGGGTTTTGATCCTGGTCTTGATCTTGATCCTGATCCTGGTCTTGATCCTGGTCTTGATCCTGGTCTTGATCTTGATCCTGATCTTGGTCCTGATCTTGGTCCTGATCTTGGTCCTGATCTTGATCCTGATCTTGGTCCTGATCTTGGTCCTGATCTTGATCTTGATCTTGCCATTGCACTAAGTCCTGAAGTGCCTTTTCAATTTGAAGTCGTTCTTTTTGCTGGTGTCGGGTTTTGACTTGGACCTGATCCATCTTTGGATCTTGATCCTCACGATCTTCATTAAGGTCAATGCGACCTGAACTTCCCTTGGGTCTGTATCGCCTCATAATATCACCATATCTGGGAGTCAGACAGAAGAAATTAGAAATGGCTCTCAATCACTGAAATAACTCTACCTTAAAAGATAGGGAATGAACTCAAAAAAGTACTCTTTACATTACAGATGTTACAAAATAGAATTGCAATAAACGTGGATAGCAACAATTGATTTTGTAACTATTAAAATTAAATAATTCTGAATTTCAAAATGTTATTTATGGAAAGATGTTTCAAAACAGGAACATTGAAAGAAATAGAATTATTGTCATTCTATTCCACCATCTCCTAACCTTACCCACCCACCTCCATTACCAATCAAAAATTACAAAAATCGGGAGAGGACAAAATGGAATGAATGGGTATGGATAAGATGTTATGTAAATCAAAATAAATGAATTATTCTTTGTCATCTTAGTACCTTCCTGATGGTTGTGTTTGACGTGGAGGAAGGACAGGTTCCAAGTGAAGGTCATTTAATTCAACATTCAATGGACATCTTCCTTCTTTGAGAGTGTAGGAATATACAAATGGTTTGGCTGTGTTGTAGATCTTTTGTTGTGGATTTTCAAATTCCCAGGACATCTGGTTATCGTAGTTACTGCAAAGACCACACAACTTTTTCTGGTACATTGAGCTGACCTGAATTAAGAAAATATATTCTTGAATAGCCACTTCTTTTGAAAAGCAAGAGAGAAATTTCATTACAAAAAAGATTAGGTATACAATACATTATTTCTTGTTGCATTATATGCTGGTGCAAATTTTGGTATTCAGTACAATGTCATTTTTCTTTTAAATAATCGAATTCGCAATAGCATTTTAGCAAAACTTTTCAAAGTTTTACCTGTACATCAACGTAGACTCCTTGAACAGTAACGTACACTCCAGTCAATGGCAATTCAACTTCCACTCTTAGTCCGTTGCGACGGATGATTAAGCTTCTTCTGTTCCTAAAACATTTATAGTATGCGTTAATTAGAATTGATCAGTACACTACATTGTAAATCACAATGTATTCATCAGCTTCACAGCGTGAGAACATTTCTATCATTTGTCACTTTAATCCATAAGCCAATGTGAACATGATAAAATGTCTTTTATTTTTATTATTACATTCCGTGATGGTTTCTTTGTTAAGTGGTTATTTGTTTAACTTTTTTCATGAACAATGATGCTCGGTCTAGCATTATTTATGTCTATGAATATTGAAGTGCGTGAATTTGTTTTATATATTTTAGAACGTAATTCTCATAAAACTTTTCCCTTCTCTCCAAAAGTCCTATTTCTAATATTAAAATTCTTAAAAAGTCTTAAGACTTCAACATACACAGTGAAATAAAATAAGGGCAGCAATAACAACAGCAGCAGCAAGAATTATAACTGGCCCAATGATTATCACAACAGCAATGAAATGTGTTTGACTTACTGATCATAAAAGACTTGTTTGGTGTAGATAACTGGTTCATTTTCTTTCAAGACAATGAATTTTCCATTGACCTTGACTTGAATGTTGAGGTAGCCAGGGACAATTTCAATTTCTTTGTCTTCAGCATAAATATGTATGTTCTATATAAAAGTAAGAAAGTAGAATGATTTCCTATTAAAATTCATATATTGATTCACATCATTTCAACAAGCAAAGAAAAGAAGGAATTCCTTAAAGGGGAACAATACAAAGTCTTCATTTGGAAGATAAAAATGAAAATGATTCTTTGATCTTGTATGTTTTCTGTTAATTTTGTCAGTCTACTTTACCGTGGTGAAATTGATATGTGAACTAGCACAAGAGAATTTGTTTTGCAAATTGCTTTGCAATTATTGTTATCAGATATTGAATTATTAACAAACACAAATCCAACACCTCTACTAAAACAACAAAACAGTGTTGTTTTAAATGGTTCTTCAAAATTAAAAATGGTCTCAAATGTCAACAAAGAACAAAATCAAATGCTATTCGTTTCATTGCTAAATTTGTTGTGTGAAGAAATGTTACTTACATTGCCTTCATAGCTGGAGTTGGACTTGATGAGAGTAACGGCAAAAGCTTTCTCTGGACTGCAGTCCATGGCCAAGACGGTGCGACATTGATCCATGTGAGAGGGCAAGCGATAAGAGACTCTATCCATAGTATAAACTCTGTTCTTGTTTAGGATACATCTTTTATCTAATTGAAATAAAAAATCCAAAATACCAACATAAATGTCAAGGGTTTAGAAAACGATTCATTTTGACAACTGAAACTCAGTGGAATGTCCCAGTAATTGATCACTGGTTGAATAATCATAATGAGAAGGGGATTTGGGGTGGGGGGGGGGAGTTGGATTTAATTTAAAAAAATTAGTTTCACAGTGTAGGTGTTGTATGTATAGAAAGTATATAAATCTCGGTTTGCTGTTTTCTTAGGTCACTAAGATTGATATATTTTTTACTTCATTTCAACCGGCCAGTCAATTTGAACATGTTTTTTCGTGAAATAATTGATATTGATGTTGAAATTGTTTTTGGCATTTCTTCCATACAAACAGACGATGAAATAAATGACTTCGAAATTTAGAGCGTGCCAAATTTTCAGTTACAAATGTATTTCGCATTTTACGGATTGCCCCATTTCCAAAGGGACAAAGTTTCCTACAGGTAAAATTAACAATTACATGTATATTGTTATGTAAAATCTCATATACAATAATGCTCAGTGTTATGCTAATCAAATAAAATACACTTACGCTGAGCGGGATGGTATCTGTTCAGTCCCCATGGTTGAACAAAAGGAACCATTTTGAAAAGCCTCTGTTGTGGAACACCAACGAATTTGTTTGTCTCACCGTTGCTCATCAAGTACAAGTCCCACTAAATAATTTAGAAAAGAAATTGATTATTTTCATTATCCATAATTCCCCGTAATATACATTTTTTAAATTGTCCTTTCAAATTATTCAACCATTTTACAAATGATATCCTATAACTTCAAATAATTTTTCACAAAGTAATCTTTCTGTAAATAATTCAAATTATAGTCAAATTGATTGATGATATATTCCTGACTGTGTAGATCTACTACAGTATCATTATAGCGTTATATTATTTAACTGACGTTAGGTCAATTATAATTTTTTAAATCACCATTTATTAGATTTTCATTTTCCTTGAGTTAAAAAGTGTACATTGAGACAGGAGTTTTCCATTACAATACCTGTCTATTGAAATCAGAAATATCAAGCATGGCATGGAATTGTTCCTCTGGAATAAAAGAGTATGGCTCTTGTCTTGTGTATTGGTCCCAGAATCTAACTTTCAAGTAATCATTGAGGTAACCTGCTGAATGCTTGATCCAGCTAGGCAGAGTTTTCTGTTAGAAATCAAAGTTTGAATAGATATTGTCATGATGTTTCACCTGGTGGTTGGGGGATAAGTCAGGTAAGCAAATAACTCACCAATGATAAGGGCGAGAAAAACAGTCTGAGCGAGGGTGAAGTCAGAGAATTAAAAAAAAAAGAGAGAGAGAGAGAGAGAGAGAGAGAGAGAGAGAGAGAGAGAGAGAGAGAGAGAGAGAAGAATATTATTATCATTAGCCACCGTATAATATACTTTCATCCGCCTAGGTTATTCACCTTGTCATAGTGGGCAATCAAATGCAAATGGTTGTACGAGTTGAGTCTACGCAAAACTTCAGCATTCTTCCATGGCTCTCCACTCAGACGATGATTGACAGCAACAGAAACATCGGAACCTCTCAGAATAGAGCTCATTTGTTTGAAGATGTACATCATTTGTTCCACAGTACGGCTGGCCAAAAGCTGCCAAGAAGAAAAGATCCCAATTACCAGGCTACATAATCAAATGTCATCAATTAATATCTTTTTCCTCTATCTGCACATTTATTTTAGAAAATTACATCAGAATTCCATTGCATAATTTATAAACGATCTAAAAACAAACGAACATAAATTGCCATACCCATATAAGGCAATTTTTTTTTGAAAGTTCTAATTACGTATTTAAAGCTTAAGATAGTAGCTTGATATTGCTTTACTTTGTCTGATTTTAATAAAGTGAACTACAAATGTACTTCATGGTAAACAGGAGGTGCATGAAAGAAATCTGTCAATATTGTTGAATTGAAAATGCCATTCAAACTAACAAATAAATATATACCCCCCCCCCCCTTTTCCAAAAAATAAATAAATAAATAAATAAATAAATAAATAAATATTTTAAAAAAAATAAAAAAATAAAAAAAATAATAATAATAAAATATAAAAATAAAAAAGAAAGAAAGAAAGAAAATTAGGATGAAGAAAAAAAAAAAAAAAGAAAGAAAGAAGAAAAAAAAGACTAAAATATAGGACTATTCTAATTAATTTAAATGGTGACTTACTTCAATTTGGATACTCTTGTCAAACAAGTCTCTCTGGCCATATGTGACGTTAATGAATCCCTCAACACCATGCACGAGTCCAACTTTAGAGTAAACTGGCTTTCTCATAATCTCAGACACTTTTTCAGCAACATAACTTTCCTCTTCATCAATTGGGTAGTCCTCCTCATCTCCCTCATCAAAGTGTTCATCCCTGCTGTCGGCATCATCCTTCACCTATTTGGTAGATAAATTGTTAATGCAAAAATATTGTAATCATAGCAAAATATTCTCATTTTCTGGCCGTATCTCTTTCAATATAAATGTTTTGGTTATTTAGATTTATATCGAATATTAAGCATATGGCAATACTACTACAGAATATCATGTAGAGAAACTGATTCTATTTCAATATCAATTACAACTTGTATGATTAAATGTAGTCAAAGTTTGAATTTATGTGGGTCCTCAGTTTTACAAATCTAGATCTATATTATGAATTATATTCTAAATTTCACGAAACATTGGCATCTTATTTGCTTATACCTTGAGGTTTCTCAATTTTTCATCTTGTTCATTAATCAATTGGCTGAGATCAAGTTCCAGATTGCTGATTTTGTCCAGCTCATCAGTGATATCTAAAAGGCGGTCACGGTTGTTGGTGAGGGAGTTGCGAATAGCCTCATACAGACGGGATTGTTGGTTCAAAGCCTGAGAGATGGCAACAGCAACAAGGGAAACATCAACACCTTGATTGGTTGGTTAAAATTTTAACTCAACAAAACTGAAGTCATTTAAGCATTGCTTTATTTCAGGCTTTTACAATCTTTGACATGTACAAATTCATAGATTAATACAATACAGATAGATTTATTTTAAAATCAAGTATGAATTTTCCAGAACTATAATATTATGTCTTGTATTGAACATTATCCAAAAGAAAAGAAGACTAAAGAATACAATCTTAAGAAAAGAATGCTGGATACATTGAGGAGTTTAATGAATTCACTAGCTGTAAATCCATGCATGTACCTGGGTGTAAATAGAAGAAACGGCCTCCCTTTGGTAGTATGGAGTCTCTTGCAAAACAGTGAGCACCTCTTGATGATTCTGTTTCAGAGTTTCTTGCAAGACTTCACAACGTTCCAGGGCAATTTTCAAAACATCACCGAGCACAATGTTGGATACATCAGGATTTTGTAGGTACCTTGAGTAAATGTTAGAAATGATATAAATTGTCCTTACAGAGGTGACCATGTTTTGATATAAATTGTCCTTACAGAGGTGACCATGTTTTGATATAAATTGTCCTTACAGAGGTGACCATGTTTTGATTTTCGTCCAGATGGTGACTGAATCATTATTTTCATAAATAGAAACTTATAGGCATATTATATTATGGATAAAATCAACCGTAGATATGAGTACCACTAAACCATTAAAATATTATATTATGGATAAAATCAAATATGAGTACCATTAAAATGACTCAAACCATTACAATATACCTTCTGATTTGATCAAGAAGCATGTCCTGTTCGGCAATAACGTCTTTGACTTCAAACAGCTTCCTGCTCACAGGAATTGTGGGGAGAATTCTTGCAAATTGCAATGGGATCACTTTCTGTTCATCAACATACTTATCAAAGATGGGTGCCATGGTTGCAATCAAAACTTGAATGTTTGTTGCTTGTTCATCAAGTTTGTCCATCCAGCCCAATCTGGTAAGATAGAAAGAAAAAAAAAAAGAAAAAAAATGTTAAAAGAATTACCAAACCAATATACTATAGCATATCTAAGCATTTCGTCATGAGATTTGACACTTTTTGATCATTTGAGTATATTTCTTATTAGGGGATGATGATTAAATTATCATAATATCATGAAAAAAAATAGGTAAAGGACATAGCATTAATATCATTAACATATCGTATTTTCTCCGATGATGTCTCACCTCTGGGTGTTTTCAAGGGAAAGCAAGCTTCTCTTGGCAAATTCCACCATGCGTTTCATGTAGCTGATAATATCAAGCAAGTCAGATACAAGATAAACTCTTGGTAGTTGAGGAAGTTTGTTGAGAGCTCTTTGGGCTTCCTTAGCCTGTGATCGAAAAGAAACAATGTGATTGATTATTTTTTTCAGTTTATTCAACATAGCAAATATTGATATGGATAGATTACTTGTTTGTCTGACCTACACAAAGCAGAATTTGAATTCGATTCATGAAAGGATATAATCAAACCTTTATTTTCAGAAATACAATAGCATATGCGGTTCTTAACAATATTCTTACTTCCCCCTGCCAGAGTCAACAATGAATAGCTGACAGAGAAATTTGATCTCCTGACTTTCAGCCTAATGAATGAGAATTTATTACCAAGGTTTACTGTATGCCAAATTAGATTTCTATTTTAAGATGTGTGTCGAATGCAAACTTTATTTTCCAATAAAGACTGCTACCTTTGGTTGTTTTTAAATCTAAAACAACATTTTTTTATGTGTTGATAGTAAAAAGCGAAGTTTAGATTTGTAACTATTGCATCGTTATATCGTTTCATATTGCCACAGAAAAGGGTTGTTTGTTTTTTCTCTGGCATTTTAAAACCCATTTTCGACTATGCTTATTACCTGAGCCATATGGCGTTGCATTTCTGTGATGAACTTGTTGTAGATGGCAGCAATAGCAGCTGGGTTCCTCATGCTGGTGGTGTTGTAAGTCATTTGACGTTGGAAGTCACGATTTTGAGGAATCAACTTGCGCTGGAGTTCATCAACACTCCTGTAACGATATGGTTGTTTATAGGAAGTTAATAATAACCTTAGATTCAATCCATGGCGTATTTTTTTTTAATTAAATTACATTACACGTAGTATAAAAGTATAAATGAAAATAGAAATATTTTGTTGCTCATTTAGATATTAAGTTTTTTAATGTTTCATATGTTGAACATGAATTCATATCATTCATTAAACTAATTTATATTGGCTTATGAAGTCAGTGTCCTAGTGATTAACACAGTTCGAACAAGAGAAACTCAATCGGCTCCTCTCATCAACACTAGTCGGCTGGGTGACTTGATGGGACCATATCCCGCTAGACACAATTAATGTTCTCAATAACCAATGGTCATTGGTGATGTGTCCTTAGGTAAGACATTTTGTCCCAACTACGTCACTCGGCTCAGGTGTGAATGAGTACCTGGACGTAAAGACAGCGTTGTCTGTGTCCGAGAATTGTATAAGCGCCTAGGGGGCTGCTGGTCTTGTCCCATGTATTCCGTGTTGCTGTCGGCCGGGGGAAGGGAAAAAGTAATTGCAAAAGCGCTTAGGGGCTAAGATTCCTTGACAATAAGCGCTATATAAGTTCACTTTTAACTTAACTTAAGAGGACTACTGATATGCATTCAAACCAGACAAAATGAACAGCCTTTTCTACCACAGTAGCATTCGAAATTATGATTTTGTTTAAGTATTACTATCAGGCGCCTTAACTTATAAATAATTTAGTATTGGGTAAAAGGATATTGAATGATTCACCTGTAGATTGGCACCTCCTCGACAGACAGGTATGGAAGAAGCACACGGTTGAGCAATCTAGCTCTGTAGACCATGCCACTACGCTCAGCAAAGTAATTGTTTTGTTCCTGCAAAAGAATGAATTTAGTTATTTTTAACTGCTATTAGTTACACCGTCGTCATTTTTACATCTCTGTGGATTTTGTTCTGTTTCAGAGAAAGAACTTCTTGCTGACTTATTGATTCCAGAAGAAATAAAATCGCTATGCAATGCTACTCCTCCCTCATACCATTGCCGATTCTAGAATCATATCATCCACTTTAAACATTTGAAACAAGTGTCTGAAAACAAAACTGTCTGTAATAATAAAACATTCTACCTTCAACAAAGAGAGAGAAGCCTCAAGTTTGTTTCTTCTATAAACAATGTGTCCTTCGGGGCGATGTTTGTCATTGAATACTTTCTGCCATTCTTCCAACATAACGACCAAGATTTCATTTTGGACAGTTACCTGAATTAGAAAAGGCAGTAATGATATAGATAAGTGTAGAAAAAAACCTAGAGGAATTTATAGCATGGTTTCTAAATGAAGAAGAAACGATGTAATCTAAGGCAAAGTAAAGGCTAAATAAAGTCCTTTTTGTCGTTTGCATTTAAACTAAAATTCATGGAAGAATGTTTAATCGTAATTTTTGAATCGTTATCTTGTTATAAGGCAACAAACTATAAAACAAAAAATTTACCAGCAAAATGCTTTCCCTTGTAACTCTGTCTACAATCACTTGAGATCTGAGCACGTTATCAATCAAAGTGAGATTATTTCTACAGTCCTCAATCAAACGCTGCAAAAGGGTATATTTGAAGTCGGAATTTTCAGAAATAGCTGTCTGTACTTCTGTCATCACCTGTGTTAAAAGATAAAAAAGAGATAAATTTCAATTTTAGTCAAAAGTGGCCTGTCCAAATAAGAGTAAGGGCTAAAATACCTTTAGCACAATCCAATGGTCAAATGCTAATAAAATTTCAACATATGAATTTGTAGAATGACTCACAACAGATTTGAGTAAAGCAATGCATCTCATAATTAAAATGTTGGTAAAGTAAAAATCAATACATTCATAGATACATAATAAGAACTGATGTGTGCCCATTTTCTCTCATCGAAGTTGATCCGGTCGTTGACCATTGACTGTGTTATAATAATATACTAATAATAAATCAAAAGTAATCCCCATCCCAGGCAACCATATCTATTATTTTTATTTTAATCACCTCTAACTATTCTTTTCATTTTGATGAAAATCTTATGATTATCTGCTTACATCATTCTGGGTAATGGTCAAGTTGTAGAGGGAAACTCTCAATTCATCAAGGGCCCATTGAGGTGGTCTGACACTTTCATCCTCTGAGAGAACATCATCGCTGTCACTTGATAGGTATTCAGATCGGCGGGAGTCAAAGTCATTTGAGTAGTCTTCCATTGGCTCACGCTGCAAAAATGAATTGCAATATACAGCTTTAGTGAGATTTTTGGTATGTCATATAATATTATGATCATATGTTATATTATATGTCGACATCAATGTTCCTATATACATCTAGGAAAAAGTGGTTTTGTTTTTTTTCTACTTACATCAGTCACAGAATCAACGCTGTAGTAATGGCGACGATCGCGGTCGCTTCTCATGATTGCTGGTGTGTGAAGAAGAATTGGTTTGCCCTCATCTCCCTTAATCTGAGAGACGGTGCTTACAGTCTTGAAAAGAACAGCCACTCTTTTGGTGATTGTATTTACGTTTAACAAGGCCAACTTCAATTTCTTTTGGACAAGATTAATGTGTTCAATCTGTCCTCTCTGTTGTGACGATATTTAAAAAAATAAAGGATTTGAGTAAACGTTATTATTTCATGAATACTATTTACCCTTGTTCATTTAATAATTCTAAAAAAGTTAACATTGTTGACTGGTCACAAGGTTTTGCGATGTAATTGAATTCTAAGCGATTACAGTTGAATAGAAATGCGAGACAAAGCTAAATAAACGATTTGTAAACAGCCGTTGAAGCCAAAAGAAAAAAAATGTTCAGATGATGCAAAGCCGTAAGGTTTATTAAAAGTTATATTAGAAATGCAATTGGTGACACAGAGCAAGAATAAATTGATGCTTTTTCAAAAATATTTCAGCACAATATAATTGCACTATGCACTTACAACATTTGCTCTCTGGATGACAATCTGAATCTCGTAGACAGATGTCATGAGTTTCATGTTGATAGCTTGCAGGATGGGCAACTCAGCATGGGCAACAAAACCCTTGGAGATAATTTCTTGGACATCTCTCAAAAATTGTGTCTGGATTTCCAGAAGTCCTTGCAGCTGCTCCAAAAGAAGAGCGTCGCGCTTGACATAGAAACGGTCCACAACGATTCTGCGGTCTTCCTTAATCTGTTTAATGATAGCATATAGAGGTAAAATTTTAAAACAGATAATAGACATAATAAACTGAGTTTGCTTTCTCTGTCTAATCATTTAAGTGTAATAATCTCCAAGCAAAACACTGATATTATTTGGGTCATAAACGTTGTGTCTCACTTCAACTGACTTAGAGTAAAATTATCTCTTAGGAAAATACATGAGAGAACATCATCACTGTCACTTGTTAAGTATTCAGATCGACGTGGAACACTCTCACTGCTTTGGCAAGGCGATTGGGTGCCGAGCAGAGATTGCGGGTTCAATTCTTTTCTTGCTTCACTAGATATTTTTCGTTTCTTCCTTTGTATGAAAATTGTCTTTCTCTCTTGAGGTTATACAATAATGTACTACATGTTTACAATTATTGTTATCAGAAACATTTAATGTTATTTACTTGAGCAGAAAGTGGCCAGAGAGTTTCCCAGTAAGAGTCCCATTGTCTGTTGTAGATTGTGGATCCGGTGATGTTCATCAGAATGTAGAGTTGCTCAGGAATCAAAGCATTGAGGACTCTATTATAAGATCACAAAAGGAAATATGCTGAGAAAGCTGGAAAGACAGAACTTTTTCTCGGTTCATATTCCATGATCAATAATTTTCCTTCTTAATGTTTTATGTTATTTCATTTCTTAGCCTATAGGATTAATTGAATTTTGTGTCTAAATATAAAATGTAGCTTTATCTGCAAAAGCTGGCAAACCTGTCCAACAGTGAAATGGAATTGGGCTTAGATTCATTAAGCTGTATGCTCTAAGTTACTTTCAAATTGTTTCCCACTATCCCACTTACTTGTAGGCGCGTCCAGTAACCATTGTTGGATAGTTCATTTGCTCGTTGGTGCTAAGGACAGTAACGTTCATGATTTGGTTGATGACCTGTAGCGGAGGGAATAGTTCAACTCAATGACGAAAGTAACTTTTACAAGATCTTTCATAAAGTATTAGATGAATTGTAATTGCGATCCCAGTAATTTAATAAGGTAATATTGTTTTTATTTAAAGTTGCTAATATACATGGCGCTCACATCCTCGACGTAGTCGTGCTCATGGCGCTCAACGATGACTATTATACTTTCTTGAGTGACAGCGACACATATAGGACAAGGTTTGTAACCTATTAGGCGTGAATGCATTATTCGAATACGGCAGCGCTATCTTAACGGCCAAGTACTCACTCACAGCTGAATGAGTGAGTTAAGCGGGACGAAGTGTCTTACCTTGAGACACATGGCTAATGATATGTGGTTCGAGAAAATTTGCATCTAAAGGGATTTGGTCACACCAAATTACCCTACTAATCGTTGTTAGTTATGAATATTGATGGTTGTTCTCGTTTTCGAACTGTTATAAACTGTGAACATCTAGTGTTTGTGGTAACAAAGAGATAAACACATGCTGGAAGACACTTTAACGCACCAAAATATAAGTTATAAATCATACCTTGTGGGAGTTGACACTGATCAGCCACTGCAATTCATTCATAATTTCAACTTGCTTTCTTGGGTTGAAAACATCCTTGGGTTGGAGCACATCCATGGGGAAGGCAATCACTTTTTCAATGAAAGCCTGAAACAGCAATAAGGTGGTGCTTTGTTTTTCAAATGTATTACCCATTGTTTTCATTACCATATTTATATAGAACAACGAATTTACAAAATTTGTAGAGATGGATTATCTATTTTGGCTTTTATGGTATAATCAAAACTTGTTATGATAATCAGATTAGATGACAGATTACCCATAATATAATGGTCTCAATTACATCTTTCCACTTTATCTGCACGTGTATTACGATCAAAGCTAAATCTAAAACGGTATTTTCATTGCCCATATTACTTGTCAATTAAAATATGCATCTTCGAAATAATTGATAACAGACCTGCCAAGATTGAGTATCCAATTTTGGAATGGCATTTCTCCAGAGTCTGGTCAGAGCAACATTGTAGGTACTGTGGAAGAGACTGGCCAGGATACTCTCAAGTTGGTATTGTCTTTTGGTATTTTCATTGCTGGCATCAACGGTGATAATCAAACCTAGAGTTTTGTCGAATTTATAGTATGGTACTGACTTGCCGCTAAGACGTTGGAACTTCATGGCAAGTTGACGCAAATTCACGGTGTCTTTCTCCAAATCCACGGGATCTCTGTAAAGGCATGGTTGGTTAAAAATGAAATTTAATCAGAAGGAAATGTCATTCTCTAAGGGTATGTAAATATCCTATCGTTCTCATTTTTCCATTGACTATTATATCTCTAGTTCCATCTTTGTCTTAAAGGCTGACACACTTTTGTTGTTGATGGAATATGAATGAGTTATATATTTAATTTTTGACTCATACAAGCAGTATCCAATTTCATGGAGATAATTGAACTATCATTAAAAAAAAAAATAATAACATAAAGCATTGAGTGGTAATTTTAGTATAATTCTGGATTCAATTCATATTCGAAATATAATTTTTTCTTTTTTAATAAAAATAATATAGAATGATGTTTTTAAATTTCCTTACCGGACGGGAATAACATCATCAAGAGATCTAGGAAGCTCTCTGCCAAACTTGTCAAATTTGTTGATACCACTATCTCTCATCTCACTCATTTCTGTTCCAAAGTCTTGGTCCTGAGTTGAAAGTTATGAAATGATATAAAGACTAACACATTATGTCACATGTAACTTAATCACGATTTGAACCCGGAATACCTCACATGTATTGTGATTACAAAGAAGAGGGGAACATTTGTAAAAAAAAAAAAAAATAATCCTAATTAGGAGCAGATTATTCATTTTCTTTTCTCGTGACAATCAACAAGCTATAAAAGACAGAATTTCTACTTACATTTTCAGTTTGTGTATCCTGATAGGTTTTTGCATATCTTGGGGAAACTCCTGAATCTGGTTCAGAGAACAAAAGTTGAGCATTAAGAGTAATCTGTTGGGGGGCATTTTCCATTGGTCTCAAGTAAGCGTTGACCAAGGTACGGCCATTCATGGGGAAGAGAACGTTGTACCAGCTCAAATATTTGGGCATTTGTCCAGTCAGAGCAACTTTGTAGCCAATGGAGTTGAGTTCAATCTGCTTGCCGATCTGTTGAAACAGTATATTAATTTAAATAACATAAATTGATATCAATCAAATTCTTCAGTCATGGAAATGTCTATTTTATTTTTGCCATTCTAGTAACTGCTTGATCTGTAGATGTTTTATCAACTTTGCACATTTATTCCAATGTCAAAAAATTCAAAATTCAAGAGCGGAGAGCTTTGGGGATATACTCTCGCCTGCCAATCCAAAGGTTCGGGTTCAAACCTGACTGACCATACAGGCTTGGATTTAAAATCCACCTTTTCGGGCCCCCTTCTTATCTGCTCCCTATTCTTAAACTGTCAAGATAAAGTGGGTGGCAAGTCATTTTAGTGAGAGTTATGAATTAGGAGGCCATATGTGTATCGAACCATGGACTGTTTATTGCGCAGTCAAAGTAAACCCTGACATCACAAAAGTACCGGATAAAATCAAGGATAAACTCCTTGGGATAAACTCAAAGAAACGGATAAACTCAATAAAAAAACAAAAAACAACCAAATAAACAAAATTTTAATACAAGGTTGTGCTTGTTAGATATAATTTAGATGTTTAGAATTGTTAGAACATAGTATAGACTAAGGTTTGATATAAAGCAAAAAACAACCCAAACTAAACAAAATAAAACACAAAGACCCGCTAAATCTGTAAATGCATTTAAAGTGCCTGGGGTAATTGAACTCCATGATCTTAAATAATAATTATATAATTTTGATGAAAGAAACGTGCGATATCAGACTCATTGAATCATTATTAATGGCAATGTTTAATTATTGGCATTCTTTTTTGTCTATTTCCTATACATACATTCATTGCAGGGTAACAGGGTAATTTTAGCCTAAATGACGATCCATTAAGATACACGTGATACATATTATGAGAAATGGTGTGAATTCACATTTAATGCAGTCACATTTTGTGTACTGCAAGCAATGTCTACCTGGGTTTCTGTATATGAGAAAAGCTATTAGAGAAACAAGCTCACCATAGGCCATTTGTCATTTACACTATTAATGCAACTAATTGTTACAGATCTTTATGTGATCGTGTGAACATGACAATTTATAAAGAATGTGTTGGTAGCATACTGATTTTACTGCACAAGATACTTACGGGCATCACTCTGGCATTGTATGGAGCAAGGATCTGTTGGGTGGTCTGCATGAGGATTGGGTTCTTTTGAACCTTTTGGTCTCTGGAAAGTACCATGAATTGAGAGAATGGCTCGACCAAGAATTCCACCAAGGGTTTCTCCTAAAATGAAAAGAGAATGATTAGTTTGTGATATCATTGTCCATTTACATTATTTAAAAACTATCAATGACGAGAGAATTTTGGATCTTCCATGAGAGAGATTTTTCAAACTATTACAATGAACACAACTTCTTATCTATAAGAAAAAAACAACATTAAAATGTAGATATTATTCCTTCAGAATCGTCAGTGGCATGAATCATTTTCAAAACTAAATATTATATACATCCATTATAATGGTCTAAACACCAAGTGGTTCAATCTATACACTTATTTTGGATGTAACTTCATGTCACTAAAGGTTTCAAATTACCAAAATGTCATCAACAAATGGCAGCGAAATCATAAATGTTTTGATTTTGATTTTCTTGCATCCCTTATGTTTTATTTTTTTAATTGATCGGTTGATATTTTCTTTGACAATTGTAAATATTAGATTTGTGTGTGTGTTCCCTTTTAAAGTATTTTGACCCTGGTTGGTTAGTATCAATAATGTATTTATATGATGACTTTTTTTGAAAAAAACAACAACATTACCATAATTATCAACAAGACATAAAATGACTATTAGACAATATAAGCATAGCTATGTTAATATTGGTGTGAATCGATGTGTTAAGTCCAAACTATTTAAATAGTTAGATCTAGTTCTAAGCCCCCCGCTTGATCTAGACGCATGGCACTTCCTCATTTCTTAGGCTGCACCAAACTGATCATCCAATAGAGGCCACACTCTTTCATACTCACATTAGGAGCAACGTTCGCCACCTCAGCCGAAGTATATTGATATTTGTTCTCATGATTAACAGAAGACAGATTCACATTTTCATTTCCTTTCAACTCCCTCTAATTTCTTATGAAGGTTATTATAATGGTAAATACTCAAAATAATCATTTACACTATCCGAATTCTGCCTGTTAAATCATCTTTAGTATTATTTTCACATCTCTGATATAATGGTATACACAATCAATATTTTCAGTTCCAAACTTACAGATTTCTTCATGTATTTGACAATCTTCAGTTTGTTGTACGCAGTATCGAGTCTAAGATCCAATTGCACGGGAGCATCAAACTTAAGTTGACCGCTGAATCCAGTAACTGGTTTGTAGAAGAACATGTCAAGGCCCATTGATCCACGAACTCCAGTAACAACTCTGAAAAAGGACACCTTCATATTTACGACCAAGAAATGGAGTCATGGTGACGGTCTTTTCCCAGAGTTAATTTGTTTTATTGAATAATCGGAGTCTGGAATATTTAAACATCTATTCAAGAATAATAAAATCAAATGTGTGCAAAGTGGCAATGAATTCACATAAGCGTTATAAAGCATAAATGTTTAAAAAATAAAAAATGAAGTTAGAAATTTTGATAGAAATCAAATATGCTATAAACACCTACCTGGGTGTAACGTCAACGCCAGCCAGAACGGTGACTGGAGGTCTTCCTTGCCTATCTTGTTCCAAAAGGTTGGGACGAACACTGAATTCGAATTTACCCTTAACATCAACAGTGGAAATAGCCTGGAGTTTCAGAGACACTGGAATACCAGCTTCTGTTGACAGGGTCAGTTGAGTTTCAACATGGTCAAACATGGTGTTGATGTCAATTGGCAGTCCACCACGAAGGGCATCCTCATCAAATCTCAGTGGCATTTTGCCTGCAACAGGTTAAGAAAAGATATTTTAAAGCCATGAATGATGTGATGAATGCCAAATTGTATGGCAAAATGTGGTGCTGTAACAGTTTAGAGGAAATAACTCAAAAGGTCAATTTTATAATTACATTAGATTATAACATGCTGGTATCAATTGTTTGTGCTAAAGTGCTTGTGCTAATTTGTATGGTCCTTCTTCAAACTTGCTACTCCTCTTTGAAGCAAAAGAAATAAAAAAAGAGTTTATTCGCCTACGTTAATAATTGAGTAGAACCAACTACATAGTGTGTCACTTCTCCTCTTATACCTCACCAACTTTAAAGATATATTTTTTAATTGAAATTTGGTTCTTTGGTCTAGATTCTAAAAATTCTTGGGAATGTTTTATTTTCAGACCTAAAAAATAACATAACATTGAGTGGATTAAGGAGATAAACAAAGGAATACACATCATAGGAAATTATATATTTTCTCAGTAATATTGAGTGACAAGTATAGACCTTTAGGATACAATGTAATTGATATTTCTTAATTTTGCTCACATACATATCGATAATGTAAAGCGCGAAATGCCTCGCCCTTGGCTGGCCACGCCTATGACAAATAATTTGTTTTAAAAGCCTTCCACGTTTTTTTACCCCAGGCAAAGATAGAGGATCTGGTAATAAAAACAATTCCTATCTGCACTTCTATTGCATATATTTTCTATGAGAAGTTTATCTTACCCTCAGTGGTCAGGTGTCTAAGAGCGGTGGAATAGTCATAGTATTTGAGCTCATGTCCGAACAATTTAAAGTAGATCTGACCGTATGGGATTGGCATGGAACGAGGCTTGATGTTGAGCTGTGAAGACCAAATCATTCAAAAAATATTAAAACCAATTATTATTAAATTGATTCTGGTAGTTGGGAATTGTTTTAATGTTGTTATTGTTTATAGAAATGTTCTTCAAGCTTTTAATTGAAAATGCTTCAGCTACTTTTAGGTTATCCTGTCAATAGAACATTAAATTTCAATTTAATAATTTCACATTGAAACTAAGAATAATAGAATATTTTGAAAATAAAGGATTTCTTAATGAAAACAATTTTCTTTGTTTCAGCACTTACTTCTCTGAAAATGTGATCGATCATTTGTTGTGGGGTTAGGTCTCTCGGGGCTCTCTTGAGGAGATCAAACAGGGATTTCTTGTTGGACAGGAGACCACGTGGTCCAAACAGTTTCTCAAAGATAGCACCAAAACCTTCGGTGTTAATTCCAACCTATGATAGAAAAAAAAGGTTGATAATTGGAGAACTTTTTAATGCCCCTGAACTGATCATTATAATCCGTTATTACTCATGATATCTATATCTATCTGAATTTCATATTTTCAAAAACAAAAGTAGCTATACTGAGATAATAGATTGCTTGTAACAAAATTATTTTTTTTTAAATGCATCAATAAAATTGCATCATTGTTAAAAACAACAAAAAGTGTTTGTAAGAATATTCTCGAAATAGTAACAGATTCTCACCTCGGCCATTTTACTAAGGTATCCCATAACATAGGTATCAAGATTAAGAGCAGCTCCTTTGAAGCCAAACCAGTCACCAATGCTAGCAAATGAAAGACCAGCACCAAGCTTGTAATCCTCTGAAAAAGATTCATTTGGTGTGGATTGTGGATTAATTTACAATGCGTATCGTGACGCTAGAAAATTATTCAGATTTATAATGATACCATAATAAATCCATGTTTACTTAATTAATAATGAGGTAAGAACCTTACCATTGAAAGTAGTATATTGTTTGAAGAACGAAGAATCATCCTTGACTCCATGGTTGGGAGCAAGAAGGAGAGCAGCAGTGGCATTCTTCTTCCTGAAAATTAGAAATAGAAGAATACCATTAGTAACAGCAAAGTGAATGAGATAAATGACAATTTCCATGGTCTCTTCTTAATAGTTTTGATGGTCACAACCTACTATCTGATGATAAATAATGTTTTTAAAAATGAAATAAAACTCCTTTATTTTTATGCACAAGTGGAAATTTATTTTACAATGGCACATATGTTATGAAATCAATCGTACATATACATTCGTTAAATGATGCAATAATGATGATACACAACAATGAAATAAATTAACAAATACAATTACGTTTACAAGTCATAGTTGGTCGCCGTAGCATAGCATAGGTAAAGTAAATAATGTGGCAATCCAAATGTCTTAATATTTACTCAATGATAATATAATTGAATCTAAATTAGCAAAACTAATCTCAATCCACAGGAACATATGATTTATGAAAGATTGAAATTATCTTATCAATGTCTATTGTTCGACATTCAGTTGTTCCGGTAACAGTAAGATATATAACTACTCACTGTTCCCAGCGTGGGGGATAGGTGCTATTGGCATAGGTCTGGAGGTAACTCAAGATGAAACTTGAGACATGGGAATCTTTCTCAGTACGCAGTGAATCGGCAATGCTTTCAAGGACTGTCAAATCGGGTCTCAATCCAAACAGGATTTCGAAAGCAACATTACGAAGTTCACTACGCTCAGTGGTGTCAAGGACCTTTGACCTCAGCACTCCGATAGCCTTAAAGGAGAAAAGGGGAAAATAATTATGTACAGAGAATCAGCAGTTCAATAATATGGCCAGTACATGTTTTGGACGTCTAATAGTTATAAAATGTGTTTTTACGAAAATATATGAAGAAACAATTAAAAAATTCATTTGATGTTTGTTCTAACTAAACTGGAGTTTTCAACTATACTAAATAAATTTAAATAGTTCAAAAACGTAATCATTATTTCAATGAAAGCATATATAGTCGTCTCAATTATCTTAGTTTTTACATTCGAGCTGTGTAAGAGCTTTCAAATTAATCTTGCTATTTTTTAAATGTAGGTAATTCCCATTAATTCAAAAGAAAAAAATACTTAATGCTACAACAAAATGCTTAATAACAAGATAATGTTGTATAAATAATATGAAAATTTAGCTACGCACTTCTCTCCTGGCTTGCTCTGGGTAAATTACTCTTCTGAAGGCAGTCACAGCCAAGAATCGAAGGACATGTGGTTTTGCAGTTTGGTAACAATAACGTTTGAGAGTCGGGATGGCTTCTTGGATTCCAGAATTACCAATGGCTTTCAAACCAAGAATCTGGTCTTCCATGCGTTGGCTCTTCATCAATCTTTCAAAAGCCTTGAAAATAAAAAAGCATACAATGTGTAGCAATGAGATTGATAAAGTTGATCATGTCTAATATTAAAATTGTTAAATTTCTATATATCACTTCAACCGCTCATACTGTGAGGCGTGATTATCAATTTTAATTTATAACAATAATATTACATCGAATAGAATCAGATAATTTCAGAACTCCCTACGACTAGTCTTTACAAACCTTCATTATCTCTTCTTCAGTTGTGCTCCAGATGTTGATGATTCTATTTCTTTGGTTTTGCATTTGTTGCTTCAGATTCTTCAAATCAACGCGGATATCTCTCATATTGTCCTTTGAGACAGACTTTAAAGTATACAGAGAAAGGTATGGGTTAGATTAAAGCAATAAATGTTCTCGGTTGACTTTCAAAATAAATATATTTGTTTAAAAGGTGTTGTTCGTTGTTGCTTTCAAATGATTAATGATAAGTAATTAGCAAAATATTCGAATATTAGAGTAAATTTGTACTGTATCAAAATTGGAAAGCTTTATGAGGAAGCTCAATGAAGTAGGAAATAAGATTATACGATTATATGATAATTATAACTATGGATGCATTTTTACCACGACAAATTTTACGATTTGGAGTTTCAATGCTTACATAATCTTCACACTCCTTTTATCCTCAAGTAGAAAATAATAACAAAAAACAAAAACATTTCTTACAAGGAGCAGTTGTTCAGATCTTTCAATTCTCATCAAAGTTCTTCTCTTTTCCAAGTTCAACTTGTATCCAAGTGATCCAAGTGCCAAGTAAGCTGCTTGTTTTACCTCAGGGTACAAACGCTCTGTACGTCTTGTCAGTTTCTGGACAAAATGAATCAACATGAAAAACCCATGTTAGAAACGCGTGGCTGATGATCAAATATTGAAATAAGATTTCGTCCATTAAATAGACAATGATAGCCTCAATGCAGTCATTGTTGGAGATATGAGAAGGTCGTACCAGGAGAGAGAGAGAGAGAGAGAGAGAGAGAGAGAGAGAGAGAGAGAGAGAGAGAGAGAGAGATAGAGAGAGAGAGAG
>JASKDV010176535.1:0-13015 GCA_032466395.1 Aegires albopunctatus
ATAACTCGCATCTGTCCACAACCCGCAAATAAGAAAATACTCCTACTTTCCTATCTTTCTCTCTTATAATCTTTGGATAAATCAAGAGAGGTACCAAATAAAACGGTTAGGCCTAATCAATATAATCTAAACTGATACTGGTAGCTATGAACCTTCGCCTGATTTTGCCTCATCAATTTCCCAAGTAAAGGAAATATTTCCTCTTAAAACTCTTTCCAATGTTGCTTAATCTAGTGACATAATATGAATATGTGCAAGTGGGGAAATAGGATAGCTACATCTAAATCCACCTCTTTCCTCTCATAAAAACATGACAATGTGGTTATAAAAGATTGAAAGTTGGAAGGTAGATCAAGCGGAAATCAAACCCTGCGTAATGCAAACGTGTGCTTTGATACTTTTCTTGATCATCATCCAATAACGGAATGCCAATTTTTTTTTTCTTCATATGTAACTGCTGGGTTTTTTCATTTATACCGTATTGTGGTGTATAGCCCTTGGCAATATCGTTCAGAAAATAAATGAGTGACAGTTCATGTAACTGAGGCTCTAGGCGCTTTACAATAAATAGGCATACATTATATTTGGGAATAAACTCTTATTAAAATTAAGACGTTAGTTTCATGTTGAATAAAGAATCACTCAATTATTTCTCGTAGAACCTGTTTAAAATTGTTTGTACATATTATTTATATATATTGAAAATTGGGATGACAGAAATGGACAACAACAAAAAAGAAGTTAAGGTAGGACATAATAACAGTTTTGAAGAAGAGGGGCAAAAAGAGATGACTAAGAGCTATAGATTGATATCTATATAAAACGTGATAAAAGAAAGACATGTCATGAATGAACTTCATGTCGGGCCATGAAATTGAAAAAACAACAACAAAAAAACAAAACAAAACAAAAACAACAAACTTTGTTAAACCCTCGTGTGTCTTTGATCAATCTGCCCATGTTTGCCTATTTATATTGGCCAACAATTAATTTACATCCAAGCAGATCTATATGGTGGAATTGGAAAATGTATAGTCCTGCGTGAACATGCATTTCAATACTGGCACACACAGTGACAAAATAAATAACATTTAATAAAACGCAAGTTCACACCATAATAAATAAAGTCGTGATTAAATTTATTATAAAGTTTCCCTTAGAAAATGAAAACATAGTTAATCGTTGGCTTCAGAATTCAATTCAACAACTTCAAATAGATTTATAAATCATGAAGAAAAATCACGTAAATGGATGATGTATACAATAATAAATCATAATAAATAAATACTACATGTAAATAAAATATAATGGCAATATGTATACGTTATCAAATCAATGCTAGAAATGAAAAAGCAGTACTAAAGTAAAGTCATTAAATGATAAATTAAAAGAATTATATTAATGAACTAATGTGTAAATCAATTAAAATTATATATACAGTATATAAGCATAATATTGATTGTGGTTGCTTTTCCAGTCCTTGGATTAATGTCGCGGTTGTGATCAGAACAATTTATCACACAACAAATTCAACATTACATTGTTTTATGACTGCCTGACATTTTTTTTCGGTTTTCCTCCAATTTCTTCGTTATTCGTGATGAACTTATTGTTGACGGTCAGGCATCGCCGCAGTCCAGTGCTTCGAGTTCGTCGGAAACAAACATAACAAACAAAAAGGCGACCCGAAGATTACCGGAACATGCCGAAGTAGCCGATGCGCATACTGTGCAATATAGTCAAAGAAATTTTATTAATAGAAATGTACAATGTCTATCCTGAGGTCGTCCCCTCGGCTTACATAAGAAAAATTATTCGAGTTAACTTCCTTAGATCTTTTTTCCTCGAACGATCTGCCTGCGGGTCTTAGATCTAGACCTAGAAATCTACATAGAATATAAAATCTAGATCTACATTTTCTAATTTTTTCTTTTCGTATTTTTAATGTTTTTTGCTTGTTTTTGTTTTATTTTATTTTTTAATTGAAAAATATAAAACATCGATTGGGCTGTCATCAGTATCGAGTACTCACTAATTTTACTGTAAATGAGTAGATCTACTATCGAAGGTATCGATTAGTGCCCATTCTTACTTACTACTACTTACTACTGTAGTACTACTGGGCAGTGGACAAACCCTATGTTACCAATGTTAGAATCCTTATCGAGATCTTTTGGCTCGACATATATTCTTATAGACTTATTATAGATCTAGTGTCGATCGCTACAGACCATAGTAAACTACTAGATTCTAGATTTCCGTAAAAAGGTTTTTATGTAGGCAGTCAGATATAAAATACCAAGATATGTAGATTTCTAGATCTAATGTGATAATTTAGGAAGGATGAGATCGACCTGTGTCGCTGCTTGATATCTCTACAAGTACAATGTATTAACTCTACTAATTTCTAGATCTAGTCTGGGCTTTGACCAAATATCTTGTGATATGAATCATGAACCAGGACCATGCTAACAGCAAAGAGGAGCTTCAGAACAAACATTACGTGTTGTTAAATGAGCTTCAGAAAATGGCTAGAGAATTACCAGGGTAGGCTTAATACTAAAAAATACTTGATCATTTTGTCACCCTTGCTTTTTGTATTTTTGAAACTGAATCAGCTCTCTATACTAGATCTAGAATCTAGATCTAGATTCTAGTAATAGGACCTTGCCTTATTAAATTAGCCTTAAGTCAGTTGTAAGACAGGCCAGAGAGGGAAATGTTGGTCCATGGGGTGGGTGTAGCCATATAAACTAATTTAGGAGTAGGGGGCCCATCCTGGCCTTTAAAAAAGTTAAGCCTAGCACTAGATCTAGACTAGCAGTTATTTTAAGGCATGTTTCAGCCCAAGAAGTGCGCTGGTGATGAAATACCCTCATCCACAACCATGATAAGAATCAGGTGCATGGTGGTCTGACAATTATAATTATAATTGAAGGGGTCAGAGCAATAAGAAGGCTAAGTCCAATTCATCTAAAATTAGAGTGCTACCCAATTACCTACAGTTAAAAGATGCATGGGCTATCTATTTTTATATCAATTATGAAACAGTAAAGCTAAATCACGTGGAGTGGCTGATCGTGTTAAGTTTGCAAAAGATATGTACTATCAAGGTTAAGTCCACACTTTGTCAATTTTCTCAAAAGTGATATCAATGTCATGTCTTGATGTTGTTCTAAAACCCCTTCAATTGGAGACTTTGGCATTTTTTAGGCCTACTTGGAAATATATATTTTCTATAAAATTTACCCCAATGTAAATCTAATTAATTTTTAACAATTCCAGTATTTTTTTCCTTTGGCCCTTTGAGAACTTTGTTTAATCATTGCAATTTTTAGTCTCAAATAAAATATATTATTTATCTTTTGTCTAAAAGTTAAAAAACGCATATATATAGGGCCACTTATTGTTTTCAGAAACGTCTGTAAATTTCTTTTTTTGTAAGTGTCAATTTATTTTTATACCATAATTAATGGTGCAACTTTCATTATGATTTGATAATGTTTATTCTGCAGTATTAAATTCTTTTCTTTCTACAGTAAATATCAGCAGCGTCTACCATATGACCTCCTTTCATCATTAGCTAGTGCTTTGTTGGATGGGACAGCATTTGAGATTGTCAGAGGCCTGGAAGAGGTGCAACACTTAGAAGAAAAAAGCTTATTTACTCAGAGGTTGAAAATGATAAATGATCATAAATGTAAGTAAAATATTTATAATTTTGGCAGCTTTTTCCTCTTCTAAATCCTCTTTCTTCTATTTCTGTTTATTTTAATTTTAACTAGCCTATCCTCTTTCTTTTTCTTTAGACTCCGAGATGACCCTAGAGGTTGAAAGAGCCTTAAACTCCAAATAAATGACTATATTTCTAATCCATTTATGGAAAAATGTAGGCCTATATATATACAAAAAATTTCCTTTAATAATAAGAGCCTTTTTTTCTACAGCTCAACGTCATGAAATGAATAAAAAACATAAACAAATGATTCTTGAAAATCAGAACAAGCCTCATAATCTCCCGCTCATTGAAGCACAAGTTGAAAGAGAGAGTGCCGTAAGTCTCAGTTTTATATTTGATATACTTTTGTATTCAATTGCTTTCCTTTTTTTCTTACATATTATATGTACAGTTTTTTCTTATTATAACTGTCCCTCAGTAGAGAAAATAGCATCTCATTTTATCCTCATATTAGTCATATGTCTTTTTTGTGGGGAATTGTGGGAATTCCCGGTGATCATGATCACGTGAGTGATTGTTGATCACGTGACGCCGCGTTGGGCATGTGCGGGGAGCACGTGACCAGAAAACGGCGGGAACTTAGGCCAAGGCAGTCGACACAGCAACTGGCCGTTGATGAAGACGTGTTTGTGATTTCTGTCTTGTGGAGGGCTAAGTATCGTTCTGTGATTTTCTAGTATTTGATCTAGAGGTGGTGGGATTTTGGGAATCAACCGTGTGGTGGTGATAGGGGGATTACTGAGGGGAGGTTGGTGAGTCATCGGGGCAGACTAGGTCTGTCGTGCTGGGCCAGCTAACATTTTTTTGAAATTCTAGCTATAAAACCTCCATTTTAGCCTGATTAAAATAGTAGTAATTGGCTTTCTATGTTTTCCTGAATTACCTGCCTTGCCACATAGAAAGTTATGTATTTGGAGGTGCGAGTACTTTTAAAACTTAGTTTGGTCAGACTTACTATGTTTGGGTTTAAGAGGGTTCTCACTACAATTAGTCAGACTCACAATGAATTGATCTTACTTAGAGGTTTGTTCACTATACTAGAGTTAGTGGTCTTACTTTAATTTTTTTCACAATGTTTGGTAACCTAAATACACAATGTATGAGCATAGTAAAGGAAAGCAAACTGGGTAGGAAATACTTATGCATCATTATCATGCAGGAGGTAGTGCACATGAATGTGTAAAAAAAGGGGGGGGGGGGGGAAGAGAGACAATGTAGAATAATTTCAACAGGATAAGTTGACTATAGGCTACAACTACAATGTATTTACTTGTGATAAGTCTCCGGTGAATTTACCATTCTGCCTACATGTAACTACATGAACTGGGCTTCAACAGAAAAGTAGCAGATTCAAATCGTATTTGTCTCATTTAATTGAAAGGGTGCCATAAAATAAATTTTCAATTCAATAAAACTAGAAAAAGAAACAAATAAACTTTCCTTTAAAGAATACAATACAATTGATGGAAAATTGCAAAGATTCCAAATTGTTATAGAATGGTCAAAAAATTGCATCTGCAATTTCTATACAATGACACGTATTCAACTTTGTCCTGAAACCATCTTTCATCTGGCCTTCACCTTCCCGTCTGTCCTACCTCCATGTGATTTTTAATTATTTGTTTATTAAAATTTTGGTTTGAAATAGTCTTTTTTGTCCAGAAATAACATTTCTGATTGTCAAAATGTTACTCTTTATCATTCTAGACAATGGAAAAGCGATTTGAAGAGGAACTCAAGAGAAGAGACACTAAAATCATATTAGAACTTGACCAGAAGCTGATGGACCAGCAAAGTATGCTGGAAAAGGCTGGTGTTCCAGGTTTCTTCCTAACCAACAATAGACAAGATGTTCGTCTTCAAATGTACCTCCTTGAATTTATTGGACGGCTAGGAAATGAATAGCAAATAAGTTGAGAAATAATCCCCATTACTACATTCATGAATCTCAGTAAAATTGAAATTATGACAGATGTACGATTGTGGGTTTTGGAGAGGGAGAGACAGAGACTGAGGAGAGAGAGAGTAGAAATGAGAAATGGTTGGATGGAAATGGGTTGCAGATGCAGATGAGACAAACAGAAAGAGATAAGGAAGAGAGATAGATATATTTGTATATAATTAGAGGCATAGGCCAACTTGGATCTATGGGTAACATTTTTATGAATTTGTTGCAATTAAAAACACCACTTATATCGACATCGACTTTTCCCTTATATCGACATGCTTGATCAAGTTCCAACTTTTCTCTTTGACATCATTAATCTCATTTATGTCTGTTTCACTGTTGCCATTTGTTTATTTAACATGTTCTTCATCAATTAAAACCCAGACATGATTTTCATTATCATAAACGCAGACATTTTGGTCATCATTTATTTAGACATAATTTGTCATAATCATTAATTTAAATATGGATGTGATCATCTTAATTATATGGGCAACATTGTCATTTTTGTAATCATTATAAACTTATATATTATCATCATCATTGATTTATTCATAATGAGCTGACCTGTCGCAGTGTTGCTTGCTATGATTAAATGAACACATTGAATATTACAAAATTAGAAGGGCTCAATGCAAAAAATTCCCAAAGACCAAAAGTGAACCAGTACACACCACTTATATCGACATCGCCTTTATCGACTTTTCCTTTATATGGACATGCTTGATCAAGTCCCAATACATGTATTATGTATTTCTTGTCTTTACTGTCAGTAAATACAGTTCTTTATATCGACAACCTCTCTCTCTGCTTATCTCTTATATCGACATGTAAATCGGCAAGCTTATTAGGCAAAACAGGCCCACTGATAAAGATTTTACGTCTTTGCCTCTCTCTCAAGTGCCTAATGCCTCCTGCTGGCAATTATGGCATGCTACATCGTTTAGGAGTAGCAGAGCATTTGGTACCTTTGTGGCTGTGTAAGAAGTGTGTGTGTGGGGGGGAATTTGAGGGCTCAGCAACGGGCATGAATCTATGAAGGTGTGTTGAGGCCTTAGTAGTATAGTCTTGCAAGAGAGAGATGCGCAGACAATCAGTGCTGAATCGCTAATGATTGGATAAGGCAGAATTGAAGGGAGAGGCTGTGTGTGTGTGTGCGTGCGTGCGTAGGCCTACCTGCGCGATTTGGTCATTGGTATTCATGGCAGGACTAGCATCCACCCACATTCTTTTCACTGTCCAGTTGTGTGAAGTGAATATGATTGTTTCATTCGACTGTTGCTACTGCTAGTCTAGGCATACACATAAATAGTAATTAAAAACAGGTTTCTTTCATATTAACTTTTTCTTATATCGACATAAAAAAATTTGACCCTTGCATGTTGATATCAGGAGTGCGCTGTATAATATATAACTATAACGTATTTAGTGTATATAATCTTCTTTTTCAAAACTCAGCTTTAGTGGCTTTCTTAGTGAAATCATCCTTTGGGTACCCAAAAAAATGGCGACAGACCAGCCTATAATAATTTTGACTCTCTCAGCCAACAAAGCACATGTAAATTAAATATAGTATAGATCTAGTCTAGGTCTATATTTTGATTCAGACTAGAGATACCTAGAGATAACATTAGGTGATTAGAGCATGGTCCTATTTAAGTCACTTATAATATTCCAATCTATGCTTATTTCTATACCAAAATTGAATTCTGGTCGAGATCTAGAATCCATGCATAATCTAGATCTAATTTTGTATCTTGGTATTTGGATTTTTAAATCGAGATCTAGAGATATTCAGAGGATAACCCACTTATTGCAAAGAGAGCTGTTTTTCGCATAGCAAAGAGAACTCAATTTCCACCCCTACTAAATCACACACTATTGTGTTATCTTATGTTGGACATAAAAAGGAGCATCTACATCATCAGTGTAGTTCTCTAAATTTAAATGCATAGTATGTCAGCTCATAAATTTTACTTACAGGATACATATTTAGAGAATTACACCTATTCACCCATACACACGCGCTCACATGCAGAGGATTTCATATAATTATAATATATTAAAATTGTCATATTTATTAATTCAGACGTGATTGTCATAATCTTCATTGAGTTATACATGTACATGATTGTCATCTTCATTAATTTAGTCGAGTCATTGTCATCATCATTGATATATCATAATTGTCTTCATTAATTTAGACGTGATTGTCACTGTCAGCATCTTCATCGATTTATACATGATTGTGATTTTCATTAATTTAGTCATTATTATCATTATAATCTTTGATTTATACAAGATTGTCATCTTCATTAATTTAGTCATGATTGTCATCATAATCATTGATTTAATCATTTATACAAGTACAAGATTGATATCTTCATTAATTTAGTCATGTTTGTCATCATAATCATTGATTTAAATTTAATGATTTATAATTTATACAAGTTTGTCATCTTCATGAAGTTACAGTTAGACATGATTGAAACATGCAAGGCTTAGATATAAGGGCAATGAACCGAAGGTGACATTCAACCAATAAAGAAAAGTAAGCCATATCTTTGTTTCCATGATGTCTTTATTTCATTCTAGATTGGCATTCATCAGGTCACTATTTCCTCATCTTATCCTCTGCATCTGGCATCCTCACTAAGTAAGCTTCTTATTAGTCTTCCTCAACCCGGTGTTATGGAGGTGGGAATATTTGACAACCCTTTGGTAGCACTGTACTTGTACTGGGTACCCCGCACCTCGCCTAGCTCAACTAGCTGACCAAGAACCGGCCATTTGCTGATCTTGAGACTCCCTGGTGACATGCTCCACATGAGTGAGCCACCAGCCAGCTGTCATGAAAATATTGGAGCTGCCAGTCACCTTCCCCATTGTTATAATAAATAATATATATAGAGAGAAGTTGACTTCAAAGAAAGTGGTGACTTCATATTGGACTCTATTGCCGGGAGGGAACGAACGCAACCGGAAGGGTACAATAGCTTCAAATTCTATAGTGTAACTAACCCTTAGTCAGCTTAGTGAGACATATTCAACGAGATGCCAAGCACTTAATCATCGGTACGAGTTCGAGCCCCAACTTCTCAAACTGCTGAAGGGTGGACACATTTTATTTCTCTGTGTCAGATTACTTTTTATTGTGAATTTAGTGGACTAATCAGTATCCACCATTGTATGACTGCATTGTGTGATTGTTTTTTACAAGTAATAAATTTAGTTGTTTTTACAAATTTTCTATCACAATGATTGAAGCCTATACAGGATGGATTGGATTGCTCCTACTTTGTTATAGAAATAAACATTTAGTTTTAGTTCGCCAGTACTCAACATTGTTGTGACAAAATCAATAATAAATATTGGGATTGGTCCTCAGCTTAGTAGTTCCGATAAAGGAAAAAAAAAAAGGGACCATCTGTCTGTCGTCAGCATTGCCACAGAAAAAAAAAATTAAAATTCCTTCTTTAACAAAAGTAGCCTACCGGTGTCAAACACAGCAAAATAAACATAAATATGTATTAAAAGTAAGAGGAATTAGGGATGACGGCGGCAAAGCTAGCCCCCCAACATAAAAGAGAGAGAGCAGAATAGAGAAAATGATTTACGCCTTAACCGTATGGTCCGGATGATCCTGATAAAAGGGAAATACACATGTACCAGAATACGATATTTAGAGGGGTTTGTTGTTGTTTTTTCAGTGTCAACGTAATTTCGGCTGCATCTAAAGAAGTACAGTGCAGCAACCCCTGGATAACGACATCGCCCGGGATCCGAAAATTATGTCGTTATCCAGGGGTGTCGTTATCCAGGGGTGTCGTTATTCCATGGTTTTCAAAATGGCGGAAAAGAATGCTTTTTATACCGCAATTAACACTGAGCCACCCACGTAAATATGAGGAAAAACCCTGTTTTTAACTCTAAAATACTTTTAATTTCGCGTTTGAGGTTCCAATCACAAAAATATCTACTCAACATCTTGATTTGGCAAAGAAGATAAATCTAAGGAACAACGTATTCGGAAAATTTAAATAAACATCGCTGGCTCATCATTTCGCTACGCTTTGTTACTACAAGCCCTTGTGATGGCCATTGATAGTGACAGCACCCCATAAAAATATTGTTGTAGTTTGTAGGCTAGGTATGAGCCGCATGCAGGCCAATTTGATATGACTATAACTATCTACTTGATCTAGGCCTATCACCGTTATTAATTTATTCATATTTTTGTTTCAAGCGTCGGTGTCAACTGCCGATTATCGCTATAATATCGATGTCGCTAAACAGGGGTTTTACTAAAATATATGTCGTTATTGTGTTTTTTTTTATTACTAATAATATATAGCAAAAAAAATCGAGACCAGAGGCCAATGTCGCTATCCAGGGTTTGTCGTTATTCATGGGTGTCGTTATCCAGGGGTTGCACCAAAGATGATTATATATAATCTCTCTTATAATCTTTGGTTGCACTGTATGTCAGAGACTGGCATGAAATAAGAGCTCATACTACATGTATTTTTCAATTTATTTCAAGGTCTGACCTCTCTGAGTCTGAATCCGAGCAGTAGTTAGTTGTCAAGGGCATGGGCATGCTTACTAGTTTGAAACGACTTAATTGTCTAAATTCTAATGAAATGACACCCTCTGGTGAAGAGTTAAAGAAATAGATGAACACTTTGTCTTGATGCCATGTTTAAGTGTATCGAGGCGATTTGGGAGATATAAATATAAATATAAGCCTCTATACTTTTTTATTTTCATTTTTGCATTATTTAATTAAAGTTATTGCCTTTGCTAAGGGTCCTGCGAGCAGGTGTATCTTTCGCTCCTCTCATTCCATGGACCCGCCGCCACCGCCACTGCAATAATTACATATATTTCGGCGATGACTGTAAGTTGTAAGAGAGTATTACCATAAGGCTATTATAACTGTTACTGTTAGTTGTGTCCCTATTCGTCCACAACCCTAGACCTTGACGTTCAATAGGCACGCATGAAATCTAGATCTAGATATCTAGGCCTCCCTCCTTGCAATATGAAATCAAATTGTACATTTTTATTTTTCTCTGTAAAAAAAAAGCTTTCAAATCAATAGTGTACGCATTGATTCAAACTGATTTGAGGTCGCTGTTTATGAAATTGATAAAAAAAAAATTCTGATTTACTTGAAGACGTTTTTACAATTTAGATATGAATAAATTTCCCACCCCGTTTCACAGCTTGGTTGCACATGCGATAAATCGCTGAGATAAAAAAATCGCGATTTTCAAAAATCGCACGTTTGAACCTACGTTTTTCCATCCACACTACAGCGATCCATCGCGGATTTCAAATCGTACGTTCGATCGCTGTAGTGTGTAGGGCCCAAGAGACTTTCAAGTGTGTGATACTAATACATGTACTAATAATACTATGCCACCCCTAACTGTCCAAACATATCTAAAAGAAACATAATATGCTAATTGTGTGAAACTCTTTTTCCTTCTCTCTTCTTCTTTTTCACAACTCTGGCCTCTCTCCGTGTCTCTTCTTTCTGCCTCCTCTCTCATCCTTCCCTCTCCTTCCCATCTATCCTGTTTTCTTATACACCCTCTGTCTTCCTAGATTTATCTCCCCATTCTTCTCTCCCACTTCCCATCCTCTTCCCTCTGTCCTGTCCCTCTCTCCCATCCTTTATGTGTGTACGTTTGTACCTCATACACATTTCTCGTGTGCTCAATGCGCTTTACAAAGTATGCTTGACAGGCCAATATAATCCAAAATCCTTCTCAACCTTCAGGGGAGCATACAGAGGTGTGACCCGATGAAAGGCGCTTCACTGAAGCATACTGACAAGATCTTCCTATACCTATAGCCATTTACACCTCGGTACGGTGAGGAAATGCATGTAAAGTTTTTCCCAAGAACTCAACATCGCGCTCAACTGGGATTCGAACCTGCGAAAGATAGCCCGGTTTTAGAAATTCGCCATCAGGGGCGAAGATTGAATGCATTCTTTTTGCATCACGCCGGGGTTCACGGTTCCCATGCTAGCGCAGACAGACCAGCAATATTCGTGGATTTTTTTTTCAATGTTAGTTCTTATAATTTATATATGATTATTTCCATAAAAACTTATTATTTCTGTCTTCTCTTGGTTTAGTTTCAATTTGTTTCTGATTTTCCATTACGGCACTTTAAATCTTTCACACATTCTTCAACCGACGGAATAATAGAATCTCTTGTAATAAATTGTAAATATTATATTCTTACTGGTATCATTAGTGACAGTAAAATAGAAAGATCGTCTTTGACTAGCCCACGACAGTCGTTTATATAGGCTAAGCCATGGAATAAAAGCTGTGAAAATTACTAGATCTAAATCTTTCCCTGAAAATAGACAAAAAGAATTTGATTTTCATTTTCACTCATCCATTTCCGGCTCAAGCATGGCTTCCGAGGCAACGGAATTAACGCCGTCGACAAATCTGACCGGTTGTTCGAAAGTTTACTTTCTGGTAGGTTCCATATTATCGAATTATAACTTCAAATGATGAGAATAATTGTTTTGACTATTTCATTATACTAGATCTCCATGTATCCCTTTACTCGGAAACTAGATCTAGACTCTAGATCTAATTTGAAACTTGAAAATTGATTATAATGTTGTACTTCCAATTCAAACATCCAAGTTTCATATATATAGGCCTAGAATCTAAATCTTCCATTGAAAGCCAGATCTCCAAGTACCACTGTTTGGGTGATATTGACCATGACTTTATAAGGCCATAGGTACGTGAAGCGTCTAGACGAGGCCGCACCCAGATTCAACTTGCGAAGCAAGGCACGCATCATTTTTTGACATTGTTACCATTGAAATTGTGAAGCGTCTAGGTGAAGCTACTCAGATTTTACATGCAAATTGCCGCTGAGTCTCATGGTGTGCGAAATTGCCACCTCGCCTGATCCTGAGCCTGGCAGGCTACTGACTACTGACGACGATTATTTATGGCAGCCACTACGAGGCGCGCGACGCGCCGCCCATGACACAATGCGAGGAGCGTTGCCGTGTAGCGCAGGCCATCCACCATGGCCTTCCTCCGAAGCGCGCGCAAGTCGCGCGATACGTGTTATACGCAAGACCGCCACATCGGATCGGATTTCCTGCGAGCGCGCGACAGTCTCGCGCTGTCTGCCGCTCGAGTCTGCGTTACCTGGCTATTGGCATTGGCTATCCTATCATGTTGCAATTTATGCAAGATGAAAATTAAATTTTAATGTAGATCTAGGCCTTTAAATAGTATCAAGCAATCAACACCCACAACCGATACTACAGTAAA
>JASKDV010176546.1:0-13015 GCA_032466395.1 Aegires albopunctatus
GGTGATGAAAAGATAACGAGGATAATGATGGGGACTACGATGATCATTATAATAATGATAATGATGATGATAATGATGAAAATCATGATGAAGAAGATTATTACGATAATCTTGATGTTGCTAAAGCTGATGACGATGATAACAATGGTGATGATGATTTTGACAATGGTAATGGGAATAAAGGTAGTAACAACATCATCTTTTGCAACAATAACAACAACAACAACAACAACAACAACAACAACAACAATAGCAGCTTCAACAATAACAACAACAACTACAACAGAAACAACAGTACCTCATCCATTTGTTTTTTCGAAAAGCAACCCAAATCAAATAAAATATTAACTTACCTGTTGACCAAAAAAACAAACAAATGTTTTTTATATTTGTCGTTGAAGCTTTTTTCTAAATTGCTTGTTTGTTACTGTCTTACCAATATTATCATTATAATTTTTAGTTCTATTGTCGTGTGGGGTTTCTTTTTTTTTCTTTTTTCCACACGTAGATGGGGTGGTCACGTGGTAGGGATTACACTGCATGAACTGCCCACAAATATCAATGCCTTCTGAGCATCAAAATTTAGCAAATGCCAACGAATCTTAATCAGAACGGGAAGTTCTATTGAAACAAACAGAAGGACCAATCAGGAGTCACGTTGATTATCGATCATCAAAATTGATCTGGCTATCATGAAAACTATGTGTCTGAATGAGGGGAAGCACCGTGCAATTCATGACTATCTTCATCCAATCAGCTCTCAGCATTATCTTTCATTTTACAATATTGATTTAGTTTTCAGCATCTCCCTTTTTCTATTCAAAGTTATGCTCAAACCCACGTCAGCGTGAAGATAGCTGATCTACCTCACCTTTTCCGGATCTTACCAATGTGACATATAGCTGATCTACCTCACCTTTTCCGGATCTTACCAATGTGACATTGGATGACCTTAGGGCAAGAATTTCTTCAAATTATGGAAATTGCGACGTTCTTTGTTATTGATTTTCTTATATATTTGAAAGTCATACCAACACCATCACGATGTTCTTATCTTTGAGGCGTTGTCGTTTATTACAAGTTAATCAAAGAAAAACCTATTTTCTATTTAAATTTATGTTCATAAGTACGTCAGCGTGATGATAGCTGATCTACTTATATTTGCGACGTCATACCAAGTCATGACATTGTATGGCAAAGGGAAAACAGTTGCTTGATTCTCAAATAGACAATGAATTAACTACGCACATAGATAAATGCCTTCTTTGGTCTCCAAATTTAGCAGAAGCCAACGAAGTTCAAATTTTAACTAAAACAGGAAGTTCTATGAAATCACTCAGAAGGACCAATCAGGAGGCACGATGATTACTGATCAAGCAAGTTTGACCTGATTATCATTAAAACTATGTCACTGAATTAGGGGAAGAACCATGCAACTCATGACTATCTTCATCCAATCATCTCTCAAGCCTTATCATTCATCGACAATATTGTTTCTCTTTTCTCGCTATTTTCTAGTCTAAGCTCTCTTCGAAGTTAGATGTCATTATTTGTGGCGGGTCAATCCCAACCATGATATTGTGTGACCTTTTGGCAAGAATAGAAACAGTTGCTTGTTTCTCAAGTGGCAACACGTAGGTCTTTTTCACCGACCTTCAAAAGTCTTTTAATGTATTGAATACAATATCAAAATGTAATTATTATTGAGACATTATCGTCAAATAGGATTCAAAGAGTTACCAAGATTTTTATGAATGAACCTATAAGCCACAAACAGTAGCCATGTTCAGAGACGCGCCACTAAAAGTTTTGAATTCTTGCCCTTGTTGGAGCACTTGTCATATTAGATCGATTAACGATTTTGGTGATTCCGTCTTTGAAATACCATTAAAAGGTAGATTTGATTCAACTGTATAGAATGGTTCTTTGTATTGATAACATTGACTACAGAAGCCTCTTTAAATATTCTCATGTAACATTAAATATACTTGGGATGGTGGGTTTAAAAGTTATATCGGTGGCTGTTCTTCTATGATCAGAGAAAATGATTTCCATTCATTTTTCGAACGGCAAAACTATGGAATAGTCTTAGATTTAAAATAAAAAAACAACAACAACCCAAATAAGTCAGTAGACTGCTATAGATAAAGAGCTCTATGTATTGAAATACATGTTCAATGAATAGGTGAAACCTTGTGGTAATATTTCATAATAATAATATGCGTCCTCGGATTTCAAAACCCGGGTCTAGGTGTAACGGAACATCGAAAGGACTTTTGATGTAGCTTAAACTTGCGCTCTTAATCTTTTATTTATCTTACTTCAATAATGATAATATATATTGGTAATGAAATGAATAATGATGATATGATAACGTGGATGAAGATGGGGATTGCGATGATGTTCATAATGATGATGGAAATAATGATGATAATGATGATAATGATGATGATGATGATGATGATGATGATGATAATGGGAATGATAGAGATGAGGATGAAGATGAAGATGAACTTGTGACGTTGATAAAAATGATTACGTTGTTTATGAGAAGGGTGATGATGATAAGGGCAGTAACAACGCCATCATCGTCAGCAAAAGCAACAACTTTAACAACTTTAACAACAACAACAACAACAACAACAACAATAGCAACAACAACACCTCATCCAGATTGTCTCTCTGTATTCCAATTAAGTTCCTTCTTTGAAATTGTCTAAGGACCAATCAGGAACCAAGGTTATAATTAAGCACCCGCACGTGAAGTGGCTATCATTAAAACTATATTTGAGAGCAAACATTATGCGATTCACGGTTATCTTCATACAATCAGCTCTCAAACATTATCTTTCATTATGAATTATTGTTTCTGTTTTCAGCTTTCCACAATAATTTTTCTATTCAAACTTTTAAAAAACACACCAGCATGAAGATAGTTGATCTAACTCCTACTCATCTAACTAATCTAAACTGATATAACTCCTACTTATCTAACTAATCTAAACTGATATAACTCCTACTCATCTAACTAATCTAAACTGATCTAACTCCTACTCATCTAATCTAAACTGGTCTAACTCCTACTTATCTAACTAATCTAAACTGATCTGACTTCTACTCATCTAACTCATCTAAACTGATCTAACTCCTACTCATCTAACTAATCTAAGCTGATCTAACTAATCTTAACTGATCTAACTTCTACTCATCTAACTAATCTAAACTGGTCTAACTCCTACTCATCTAACTAATCTAAACTGATATTACCCATGACATTGGATGATCTCATGGCATGAGTACAAACTGTTGTTTGTTTCACAAATGGAATGTGCGTAGTCGTCCTTTGTCATTGCCTTTCACAAGTCTTTGAAAGTATTAACAATACCTCAAAATGTTTTTATTTTAAAGACATAATCGTCTAAGGGATTCGAAGAGTTACCACGACTATAAAAATAAGCTTACAATAGTGTAATATTATAACTAAACTTTCTATCCTTTCGCTACTGCCAATAAACATTTCATTGATTGCAAACTATTAATCTCCTATTGAGAGTACAATCGCTACTGCTAATACATATTTCATTGGTTGCAAAATATTAATCTCTTATTGAGAGTACAATCGCTACTTGTAATACATATTTCATTGATTGCAAAATAGCAATCTCCTATTGAGAGTACAATCGCTACTGCCAACATATATTCCATCGATTGCTAAATATTAATCTTCTATTGCGAGTAAAATTAATTCTACTATTAATAATGAGAATTTCAATCAGCTCTTAAGCATTATCTTTCATTGTTTCTGTTTTCAGCATCTCACTATTTTTTTTTTCAAAGTTTCGTTCAAAGACACGTCTTCATAGCTCCTACTAATTCATCCAATCCATGATCTCAGTTGGTCGTTTCTCAAATGATAAAGGCGATGCCATCCATTGAAAGTATAACAACAGAGTCGAACGTTATTGGGGATTCAAAGAGTTAGCACGGTAATAATAATAATCCTATACTATCGTGATATATAACTAAACTTTCTTTCCATTCAGTTCTGACTACAACAAAATTTCCATTTATTGCAAATTATCTCATGGTAAGAATAACATAATATACTATGCAATAACTGATCATGAGAATATATCATGGTAGAAATGAAATCATTGAAGATGAAATGATACCGAGGAGGAGGATGGGGACTACGATGATCATCAAAATGATAATAATGATGAAAATGATACTAATGAAGATGATGATAATTATAATGATCTTGATTTTGCTAAAACTGATTACGATGATAACATGGTAATGATGTTTATGAGAAGGTTGGTGGTGGTAAAAAGATTAACAACATTATCATTTTCAGCAGCAACCCCAACAACAGCAATTTCATCAACAACAACAATACCACATCCAGTTTGTCTTTTCCTTAAGCAATCCAAATCAAATTAAAAATAACTTTTCACATTGGCCCAAATAAATAGATACTTTTTTATTTTGTTGTTGGAGTTATTCTTATAACCTCTACTAGTAGAGAACACGCGGTTCCGCGGGAAACAATGTAGATAGGATACTGCTTATCAAAAACTCAAAAGAACCAATCAGAAACCAAGGTGATAACTTGATAACAATTGCTTGACCTGTCTATCATTAAACATATTATGCTTCCTGTTTAAGGGCAATTACCATACAATTCATTACTATCTTCAACCAATCAGCTATCAAGTATTATCTTTCATTACGAAATATATTTCTGGCATCATCTTTATCAACAACGATAACAGCAGCAGCAACAACAATCATAGCAGCAACAACAAAACCTCAAAAAGAGCCAATTAAAAATCAAGGCGTTAACTAAGCACGAAAGTTTGACATATCGTAAACAGCGCTTCCTGTTAGAGGGCAAATACCGCGCAACTCATGACTATCTTCATCCAATCAGCTCACAAGCATGTACTTTTATTGTTTCTATTTTCAGCATCTCACTATTTTCTATTCAATGTTTTGTTCAAATACACTTCTTCATAGCTGATCTTTCTTCTTTTTGTCATACCAATCGATGACGTGACAAGAATAGAAACATATTATTATGTTTGTTTCACAAATGAAAAAGGGTAGGCATCCTTAGTCATTGTCTTTCATAAGTCTTTGAAAGTATTAACAGCAAAACGTTCTCATCTTTGAGGCATTATAATTAAAGGCAATTCAAAGATTTACCACGATTATATTGAAAAGTAAAATAGAACAGTATCTATGAACAATCATATAAATACCCAACAATAATAATAGGCAATACAGAATAACTATTACGTTTTAGGGTATAACCGTTCGTCAGATAAACAAGACAAGAAAGAAAAAAAAAGAAAAAAAATATATTTACATAATGGAGATGGAGAGAGAGTGAAAGAGAGAGAGAGAGAGAGAGAGAGAGAGAGAGAGAGGGGGGGGAGGGAGAGAGAGAGACGGAGAGAGAGAGCCAGAGACAGAGAGACAGGGAGAGAGAGAGAGAGAGAGAGAGAGAGAGAGAGAGAAGAGGAAAAAGGTAAATAGATCTAGATAAAGTTGTGAAGAGATGATAAAGTATGTTTAAGAGAAGGCATCGTATGAGGATAAGGTACAAAATAAACGGATGTAAACAAATGATAACAAAGACAACAAAGAAGTCGTGGCAAAATACCAAAATACAATGGTAGTGAATAAATTTAAAGTAAAGCCACTGTTGGGTTATATGGAAAGTAAAATAGGACAGTATCTATAATTTATATAATTGTTCATAGATACTGTCCTATTTTACTCTTCATATAACCCAACAGTGGCTTTACTTTAATTTTATTCACGATTATATTGATAAATCTATAATATTGTAATGATACAACTATACTTTATATTATTTCTGTACCGTCATTAACAATTTTATTCATTACGAAATATCTCCCGGTGAAAGTGAAATTAATAATGCAACTCATAATGAGAATAGTAATGAAGCAAATGGTGATGAAATAATAACGAGGATGAGAATGGGGATTACGATGATTATCAAAATGATGATAATGATGTAAGGATAATAATAATGAAGATGATAATAATTATAATGATCTTGATGTTGCTAAAGCAGATTACGATGATAACAATGGTAATTCTGTTTATGAGAAGGGTGATGGTGATAAAGGAAAGTAACAACATTATCATCTTCAGTAACATCAACACCAACAACGGTTATTTCAACACCAACAACAACAACAGCAACAACAACAACAACAACAATGGCTCATCCTGTTTAGCATTTCCTAAAGTAATCCAAATAAAATTATAAATAACTTGTCATTTTGACCGAAATAGACAGTCACTATCTTACTTTGTTGTTGGATTTATTATTTTTTCTTTTCCATTGCTCATAAAATTGTAAATAACTTGCCATTTTGACCCAAATAAACAGTCACTATTTTATTTTTTTGTTGGATTTATTATTTTTTTCCTTTCCATTGCTTCTATTCCTTCCATTGCTTCCACTGTTCTATTTTTGGCGTTCTTTTGTTTCAAGCATTTTTGTACTATTGTATTTATTTGTATTCTCGTTTTATTTTTCCACGGAGGGGGTGGGAATGGTTGAAATTGCATTGCTTGAACTTCGTACATAGATCAATTTCTTCTGGGTCTCCAAAATAGAAGATAACAAAGAAAGCTGAAATTGAAATGCAAAAACGACAGTTCCACCGAAAAGTGAAAAGAACCAATCAGAAACCAAGGTCATTACTAATCACCCTTGCTTGACCTGTCTATCATTAAACATATTATGCTTCCTGTTTAAGGGCAAAAACCATACATCTCATTACTATCTTCAACCAAGTAAATAGGGTATGAGGCAGAGCGGTTTCAGATAAACAATTCTTAATATATTAAGAATATGAAATAACCCCCTAGAAACAAAGACAAGAATATATAGAAGGAAAGAAACGAAAAAAATCTAAAAAAAGATCGAAATTAATTAAGTCTATCTAGAGCTTCCCCATCCTGAACTTGTAGTCCTATTATTGGCTAGGATATTCCTCGCGTGCACGCACTAGATCTTATTATAAACACAGGTTTTCAATCCTTCATAGATCTATTGAACAACAAGCACTACATGGCACTATCTAGAGCTCCTCCATACTGAACATGTAGTGCTTAATTAATTTCGATCTCTTTTTAGAGTTCGATGATTGATGGGGTTCGAAAATGGCTTTCTCCTTCTTGGGCGAGGCGAATCGGTGCCGTCGTAGAGATGGCAGGTTCGTTCCCCTATGCATCACTATAATTTGTTCGTTTATTTCCTTCTATAGATTATTTTCTTTGTCTCTAAGAGGTTATTTCATATTCTTAATGTATTAAATATTGTTTATCTTCAAGCTGTCAAGTATTATCTGTCATTACGCAATATGTCTCTGTCATCATCTTTAGCAACAACAACAACAACAACAACAACAACAACAGCATCAACAACAACAAAATCTCCCTCAGTTTGTCTTTTTGTAAAGCAGCCCAAATTATATCAAGTTAACGATGTTGACCAAAATTTGTAAAAATCTATTAATTTTGTTGTTGATTTTTTCTTTCTTTATTTCCTTTAAATTGCTTTGTGTTACTGTCTTGCTGTTGTTTTGTTTTGTTTTAGCCTTTTTTGTTCTTTTGTCTTGTGGTTTTTCGTTTTGTTTCTCTGTGGATGATAGATATTACACAACATTAACTACGCTTGTAGATCGCTGCCTTTTGGATCCTCAAAGTCAGCGGTAGCAAAGTTGAAGTTGTAATGCTAGCAAAGGAAGCTCTATCAAAAGAATCAAATAGGAACAAAGGTGATAACTAAGCAACCACGCATGACCTGACTATCATAAAAAATTAAGCTTCCTGTTTGAGGGCAAATACCATGCAACTTATGATTATCTTCATCCAATCAGCTCTCAAGCATTATCTTACATTGTTTCCATTTTCAGCATCTCATTATTTTCTTTTCAAACTTTTGTTCAAGTCACGTTTTCAAAGCTGATCGTCTTCATTTTTTTGCCATACCAATCATTGACGTGACAAGAATACAAACAGTTGTTTGTTTCTCAAATGAAAAATGTTAGTCCTCCTTTGCCATTATCTTTCATAAGACTTTGACAGTATTAATTACACCATCTCAACGTTATCATTCTTGAGGCATTATCTTTGAAAGGAATTCAAAGCTTTACCACGATTATTACAATAAACTTATAATGTTGTAATATTACAACTAAACCTTTTATCCTTTCGCTATCGCCAATATAAAGTTATCTCCTGGCGAGAGTAAAATTAATCATATAACTATATTTAGAATATGCGACGTAATGCAATCGATGATGATGAAATGTTAACGATGATCTGAATGGGGACTATGATAATGATGATGATAATGAAGATTTTGATGATAATGAAGATGATGATGATAATGATGAGGAAAATGATGATAATGAGGATGATGATGATAATGGTGATGATAATGATGATGTTAAGGCGATGAAAATTATGATAATGAGGATAATGGTGATACTGATATTGCTAATGGTAAGGATTGTGATGATGATGAAAATAATGATAATGATAATGACAATGATGATGATAATGATATTAATGATGATAATGAAGATGATGATGATGGTGATGATAAAGATGATGATGATAATGATGATAGTGATAGTGATTATGATAATGATGTTAATTATGCTGATGATAACCCAGGTGTAAAATGGGTATCTGGCCATAGGTAGAGGTAGATCTTGTCAGTATGCTAGAGTGAAGCGCCTTTCAATGGGTTGCACCTCAGTATGCCCCCCCCCCCGGGCGTTGAAAAGAATTTTGGATTGCAATGGCCTGTCAGGGAAACTCTGTAAGGCGCATTGAGCACGTTTAGTGGAAACGCGTCATATAAGAACGCTCTTTTTTTTTTACTCTTTATAATGATGATGATGACGATGATGATGTTGATGGTGGTGATGATGATAATGATGATAATGATGATAATGTTGATAATAATGATGGTTTGGATGATGAGGAAATTGATAGTGAAGATGAAGATATTATGATGATATTGATGGTGCTAAAGCTGATGATGATGATGCTAAAGGTTATGATGATTATGATAAGGATATTAGTCATAAAGGCAGTAACAATATCACCATTTTTAGCAACAACAACAACTATTTTAACAACAAAACAACAGCAACAATATCTTACCCAGCATAGCCAGGAAAAGTCCTCCAATTACAGGCTCTGGAATGGTCAAAAAGGCAGCCCCCATTTTTCCTATACATCCAAATACTATCAAGATAATTCCTGTGCTGTGGCCTACACGAAGACTTCCCACCTGTAAATTTATGAAAAAGAAAGTTACCTGCTGAATTTTTTCCACCCTAATTCCCATTCTTCATCATTCATAGAGTTGTTGCTGTATTGAATTTACCATTTCCTCTACTTTGGTCATCTCAGAGTTTTCTAAGACTGCCAAGGGTTCTTTTACATGCGTGTGCGTATATGATTTCATATATTTCCTAGATTCTAGTCCTTCTCCGATAGGACTTGGCACTCTATATCCTAACAAATTTATTATTGGAAGCAGATGGAAACCCGAATAATTGAATTTTAAATCATGACATAGAATGGAATGAGGAATAGTTAGTTCGTAGATAGTCCAGGGACCCTTTATGGCTAAATCAATTGCCTTATAACTATGTTTACTTTTTAGCTATATATTGCAGCTGGCTATATTTATATAATGATATTATTTTATTACGTGTTGAAAAAGATTATCAAAGTGAGATGGATAATTATTGAGTAGAAAAAGGACACGGGTGTAGATTGGTTTAACCACGGGAATAACAAAATCGTGGAAAGAACCATTTCTCATTGATAAATCAAACATACCTTTCTGTTCTTTCTTTCGTAAGATTTGGATTTTATTTAGTAATGATAAGCAATGCATTGAAGAACATCATATTAACTTGAAAAGAACGTCATATTCACTTAATAAATTGACATAACTTGTACCACCATGTATTGAAGAACGTCATATTCACTTGATAAATTGACATAACTTGTACTGCAATGCATTGAAAAACGTCATGTTCACTTAATAAATTGACATAACTTGTACCACAATGCATTGAAGAACGTCATGTTCACTTAATAAATTGACATAACTTGTACCACAATGCATTGAAGAACGTCATATTCACTTAATAAATTGACGTAACTTGTACCACAATGCATTGGAGAACGTCATGTTCACTTAATAAATTGACATAACTTGTACCACAATGCATTGAAGAACGTCATGTTCACTTAAATAATCTGACATAACTTGTACCACCAAGTCAGATTGGCAAAGTGGGTCATAATTCAATTCTTGAATACAATGCTATCAGTGAAGATAGGCATCTTTTCGTTGGCCAAATCATAAGCAAATAATTTATCAAAATGTAGCATATGCTAGACAATAGACTTTTACATAATAAATGTATGTAATATTACAAGCCTCAGCTCCAACGCTATCACATTTTCTGCTATTTCATTCAATTCAAGCACACTGTCCATCGTATTATTCTTTTAAAAATTCCTCTATCAGATATTACAGGATAACAGACACCCTTCCTAGTCCACCACCGGGGGAATGAAAATATACACCCATTACAATTTGTTATTGTTGGTGTTGCTGGTTCTCAATCTACTAGTAATTCTGGTCAACCAGAGCTTTAATTCTTACCTCAAATCTCATCGGGCAGATTTTGTTCATGGCTAGCAATGAATGCGAGCGGGTTTCATAAGATTCGACGAGAATGAGATGGGCTTAAACATAACACGTACCACATTAAGGTTGCATTAATTATAGAAGGATACAGACATATTCTGTAAATTATAAAAGTTGCATCTTTATTACATCACAATTTTACTTCGCCTGTTAGTGACAAGATCTGTCGTAGCTGGAATTCCTGCATAATGTGACATCACAGATCGTTTTGTGTATATTTTTTTCCAAAAAAAGAGGAAAAAACGAGGGAAAAAAAAAGAAGTTGAGCCCATTCTTTCATTATGGTCACGGCATTTGTTGTTATATTTTAGCTATCAAATAAAAATGATGCTTTAAGTCAATAACAATAAAAGAAGAAAAAAAAAAAAGAAAAAAGGTACATGCAAATAACTCACTCTAGTGATACCCAAGGCGCCGACATTTTGACTGTAGGATGTAACCCCACTGCCTGAACCAATTAAACCAGCTATTATACACCCAAGTCCTTCTGCCGCAATCCCTGGAACAGACAAGACATTAGATGGCTAGCCAATTATTGTAAAGGTCGGGCCAGTGAGAGACTTTGGAGGATATTATTTTATCCTCCTTCCATAGGTTGATGAAAAACATTAAATAATGGGACGCAAACAAGCTTTTCTGGACAGTTTCATCTTTAATCTGCACTACTTTTAATTCAATTAATTAATTATCAAAAGTGCAAACAATAATTGTCCACTGCGTCCACAGCAACGGTTGAATTGCAAGCTTTGGAACATGTATATTACTATACTAAATCAATGCCCAAAATGTATATTACTATACTATATCAATGCCCAAAATGTATATTACTATGCTATATCAATGCCCAAAATAATAAATTACTATACTATATCATGCCAAAAATGTATATTACTACTATGCTATATCAATGCCCAAAATGTATATTAACATTGCTACAGAAAACCACAACTTTCGATGCCATTTTCTCAGTTATGCAATTCACTGACTAGGCATAATAAGAAAGTCATGCATCTGCTACGGTTTAATATATAAACATGAAATAAAAATAAAGATAATTAGAAAGAATTGATCTATTACTTTAATACACTCATAAAAACCACATCTTGCTTTGACTAATGTAAGCGTCTTCCCATGCCAACACACATCTTACTATGCTTACTTTGTCAAATATAGACCTACCCCTGTTGATAGCACTGCTTGGTGGGGAGGGTGCTCCCGAAAGTCGGGCACAGGCGTAGTAATCACCAATAGACTCTATAATGGAGGCTAATATCGCAGCTATCATTCCAATAACAGCTCCAATGCTCACTGTTGGAACACCCCATTGGCCTATGGAAATAAATTTGTATATGAAATCGGTCATGGTAGTACATATTAATTATAGGCATCTTATTTTATCAGTAAAAAGTACACTGGAAGTTCAATTACTCTCATGTAAGTCATTATACAGCTAAAGAGGCTAATAGACTTTACGAAAACTGTTGAGAATTTCGTGTCGTCTCTTTCCATAAACATAATACACATGCATCTTCGTGATCGTTTATCTCTCTATATTATTTATTATATCCGTGTAAAAAGAATATCTAGTTCTGGAGAATCCATGAAAAATTAAGATATGATATTGGGGAAATGTCCCAAAATAAAGAGACATAACTAATCATAACGTATTCTGACCATTAATTGGGTTTATATACATGTAGTTTGATATATATATATATATAAACTTGGGAATGCTACGCTTACTTTAAAATTAATGTTAAAATTTCTAGAAGTATTATAAGAACAACATTTGTAACAACCAATATTTACAAGGATATGGAATCCTGAACCATTTGGTATCTGACAGTACGCTCAATTTGATGTCAGTCCTGGCTTCGTACCCCCACTCCTTAGGGTCATTGGTGAAGGCACCGCTTTCAGTGAGTATAAGGCATAAGATCCACGATGCAATAACGGCAATAAGGATCTACAATTTAAAGTTGATAAAGTTAAGCCATGAGTAAATGTGGCTCATCATTTATGAAGATGACGTCACATGACCTACAGACACAAGGCAACCCTTGCTTACGTAACATAAAAGATGGGAATCAGAATCCCAATGATCACAAAGGGATATTTTTGAAAACCCTTTTTACTATGCCATATTTCTGCCATCTCTCTCTCTCTCTCTCTCTCTCTCTCTCTCTCTCTCTCTCTCTCTCTCTCTCTCTCTCTCTCTCTCTC
>JASKDV010176557.1:0-13013 GCA_032466395.1 Aegires albopunctatus
CCTCCATGCACTATTTGACATGTCATACCATCATATGAGGCTTTGATCAGATTAACAAGTTTCTCTGGGATGCCATATTGTCAAAAAAGCTTCCATAGACTTTCTCGATGTAGACTATCAAAAGTTTTTTGAAAGTCAACAAGGTTTATATATAGCGGTGATTTCTATTCTAAGGTCTGCTCCACTATTAATCTGGGTGTAGCAATTTGGTCAGTGCAGGAACGGTTTTGTCGAAATCCTGCCTGTTCATCTCTTAGGGTACAATCTATTTCTGTTTTCAATCTTTCTAGAATTATTCGGTTCAAAATTTTGCAAGGGATTGATAGGATCGTGATTTCTCTGTAATTGTCACAGCAACTAAAGTCACCTTTCTTGGGGATCTTGATGATATGCCCATCTTTCCAGCCCTTAGGAACCTCTTCACTATCCCAGATACTTTCAAACAAAGGAAGTAGAATGTCTGTCGTCGCATTAGAATCTACTTTCAATACCTCTGAGGGTATTGCATCGGGGCCTGCAGCTTTACCATTTTTAAGTTTTTTAATTGCATGGAAGATTTCTGCTTTTGATGGCTTCTCATGGTTGATTTCAAGGTCATTGGCAGACACTGGTATATCTGGTGATTTATCTGGGTCTAGACGGTTCAATAAATTTTCAAAGTGCTCCATCCATCGCTCTAGCTGCTTGTCCTTGTCAAGAATTAGTCTTTGTCTTTGATGGGTCTGATAGTTTCTTGGTCGTGTTGTAGAGTTCTTTCATATTTCCATTTCCAGCTGCTCGTTCAGCCTCTTCAGCAATTGTGTCGATGTACAATCGTTTGTCTTGTCTTATGCTTTGTTTGACTACCCTGTTTGCTTTATTGTATTCTTCCTGTGCCAGTGCTTTTTGGGCCTTGCTCGGATCCGATTTATCTTTTTCTTTCTTTGTTTTCTGTCCCTTACTTTATCAGGAATCTCTGCTGTAATCCATTCTTGTCGTTGGTAATTAAATGGGCCTAGTACACCTTGACATATTGTTTTAAAGGTATCCTTTAGTGCGATACAGTTTGTATTCAGGTCCAAGTTCTCTTCATCTTCCTGTATATCCTGTAGAGCTTGAAATCAGTTCCTCAAAGTTAAAGCAAACATTTCATTCATTTTGCCATGACATAATGATTTGACATTGAATTTCTCCTTTCTTATAGTTGAGATGGGAGGATTTTTCTTCAATTTTAGTTTCAGTTTTGCAATTACAAGGTGGTGATCAGATGGTTCATCAGCTCCATTTCGAACTCATACATCTTGCAAAGTTCTTCTAATTTCTTGTTGATACATATATGGTCTATTTGGTTCTCAGTAAAGTGGTCTGGGGATACCCAAGTCATCATATGAATTATTTTGTGGACGAACACACTTCCACCAATGACTAGTTTATAAAGTCCACAAAGGTCTGCAAGCTTCTCACCGTTCTCATTCATTTCTTCTTCTGCCTGTCGGCCCATTATTTCTTCATAGCCTCTGTTGTTGACTCCTACTTATGCATTGAAATCGCCCATCAAAATCGTGACATCCTTGTCTCTCACATTCTCTAGTAAAGACTGTAGTTTTTGATAAAATTGGTCTTTACTCTCTTCATCGCCTACATTTGGGGCATAGCACTGTATCACAATCAGATTGATTCCTTTATTTTGTGTTCTGAAGCTAGCTTTCATGTGTTTTGGACCATACGGTTCCCAACTGATAAGTGATGTTTTAGATAGCATGATCCCAACTCCTTCTGTGTGATTGCTTTTCTCATCTTCATGTCCAGAATAAAGAAGCAAATTTCCAGAAGATAATCTTATTTCTCCTGATTGTAGCCATCTGGTTTCACTTAGGCCTAAAAACATTAGCGCATTAATCCTTAATTCAGCAGCTATTTGTCTTGTTTTATCTGCTTCGCACATAATTCTGATGTTCCATGAACCTATGGTGATTGGGTTATTGGTTGATAGGAGGTGGGTCGGCATTGATAATTCCTTCTGGCTTTCATCCCAACACGTCATACGCGCTGCAGATGCCGGCACCTCTTCTTCCAAGAAAATGGACGAATTGTTATTCACTGTTGATGTTTCTGTAGCTAGTTATTTTTTTAAGAGTCGGGGTGCTAACCCTACGTCAACCCCCAGACGTGGAGGACTAGGAGTTTTATTCTTCTGAGATTCACTCATAGACGGACTGCTCTCCCAAGCTCATGAGTCCAGTGTACCCATTGTATTTGTGTAGAGTTCCTTCTCCTAGACAGATGCCAGCCACGGCGAGCCTGTCTGCCACGGTTTGGAATCAGAGTTTTCCTTGTCCTATATAAGTTTGTTAACGGGTTCTATCAACCAGATCACTGATAGTGGTTGTCGGGACGTGTCCATACACCGATGGGCCCTGCACAATGCACCTCGCAGCGGCAGTGATGCCTCCTGGCCAGAGCTCCACTCTGCTACCCATAACCGTGAGGTAAGGGCACCCAGGTCATGCGACGGGGACGAGGAGTTGACTTGAATGCGAGAGGCGATTAAATATGGCTGGACCATAGACATAAGAGAGTAACATGTCTCTGGGCTGGACTTAGTATGCCGACCATATTATTATTTACCAGGCGAGCTGGAGGAGACGCATCACAAACCTTATGACCCGTTTGCTTTATAGTCACACTATTCACTATTGTGTCAGTGGCTGCAGTGACACTGATCAAACACTAAAATACTGTTCCGCTTACCACAATTAACTACGGTGTGAATGAGTACATGGCCGTTAAGACGTCATTAGGTCTAATTATATTTTGATTAACATCAGTCAGTCAGAAATCGCAACTCTTGTAACCTTCACTGCTGAAGTTGTCCTTGAACCTTGACGTGTGAAGGTCACTCTCCCGGCGAGAGGGGAAGTCTTTGACCTTTTTCCTTATTCACATGACTGCTACCCTCGTCTTGATTGGCTCATATTGCATGACTTCCTTTCGTGGCTCTGTCGGTGACCCTAACGGATACAATGGGTGAAGGAAGAGGTATGTTATAATTATTTCTATTTAATTTAAAACGTGACTGCTCTACTACGAATTTTACATCTAAGTTTTAAATATTGAGTACCTAAGATAGGTCTATGATAGCTCTCTTAAACGCAAAGCCTACATTTTGCTTTTTATCTTGTCCTACCACAGACGACAACGAAACATGGGCACACGAATAAGAAGGAACGTTTAGATCTCTTGATTTAGCATTGGTTTCATTTTCTAGATTCTCTCTACTCGCTCTTTATGGGCCTTGTTAGTTTCGAGATCAAGGGGGTTGGTTCTTCTGACCGCGCCGTGAACTGTTGACCCCGTCTCTACTTGTACTGATTTTGTCTTGCAGGAATAATGTTGTGATTAACAGAGTGAGCAGTCGATTGCCCCCCCCCCCCCCCCCCTTTCTATTTTAACACAACATGAATTAGAAAGGCAGTGGCTATATTTTACGGTCCTGTACTTGATAGTGTAAAGAAAATTCTCGGAGCTATTTTTACGGTCATTATGAACAATTTACATAAACTTACATAACTGATGTTGTTATTCATATTGTTTTTATTAGAAGTGTCAAGTCTTGCTGCAAAACTTGAATGAGATGTAATCTTTGAATTTTATAAGAGGGTAAGGTTGGAACATGATAAATAAAGCAAAAAGTTACAGTAATCTAACTTTGAAAATGTTGGGGCAGCAAAAAAGGTTCTTGGCATTTCAATTATCATACCAAGAAGTTTTATTTAAATCTCTCTCTCCTTTAGAACAAGCTGAGGCTTTTGTCACATTGGCAACCAATGATACATACTCATTAGGTTGCCTTGTCTTGGGACAGTCTCTCAAAAGAATATGCACATCCAGGCAGCTGGTTGTTATGATCACAAGCGGTGTGTCACCGTCAATGAGGTAATATAATTATGAAACATATCTTGAGAATAATAAATTTGATACCTATATATGGGGGTGGGGTCTTCTGACCACTCAGTGAACTGTTGACCCCATCTTTGCTTGGACTCTTGCAGGGAAAATAATTTTGGGATAGAACCGAATAGCATACATCCATCTCACTTTCATTAATTGTAATGTCATGTATGGTATCAACTTATTTTAATAGAGAGAAGGATGCTTGCCTCTCTCTCACCCAATAATTAATAGTGAGAGGTTCAAGAGTTAAGAGGCACACTGATCATCTTTCAATGTAGATGAATGTATATTGAGTGAAAAGAAAATGAAGAAGATTATATCTTTAGTTATCTTAGTAAATATAATATCTTATCCTTTTAGGTATCAAATGTTAAAAGTTTATTGAACAATCCATGCTACTTCCAATATGACTGTAAAATTAAAAAGAGCCATTTAAAAGACAAAACAAAACCTAGTTTGTAGAACACGGGTTTTGTGCCAGTTTTGCAATTTTCAATAATTTCACTGATGTTTTTACATAGTATGGTACATATGTGTCAATCTGAAATTGTTAAATTCCTTTTTTTTTTCAGACAACAATTAAGCGGCCTTTTTGACCATGTCATTGAGGTGAATGTTCTTGATAGCAGTGATACTTGTAACTTGGAGCTTTTAGGTCGGCCAGATCTAAGCGTTACATTCACAAAATTCCACTGTTGGAGACTCACTCAGTTCAAGAAATGTGTCTTTATGGATGCTGATACAGTGGTATGAGTCACTTTTATTTACGTTCATTGACTTATTATTTGAACATCACTCTTTCATTGGAATGAACTAACATCTCTCTTATTGGAATGAACTAGCTGGCTTCCAACTTTTTTTTTTCATGCCTGAATGGATTATTTATTTAGTAAAAGAAGGTTATTGTTGCATTGTAAATTATTTCAGCTGCTGATTTGGAGATATGTGATGTTAGCTGCTATTTGGATAATCTATAATAAATGAGAGAACTTAAACCATTTGAGGCCCAAAGAATGCAAAAAATTTTACAGAACAGATTTTAATGATCTGGAGCTGAAAAAAAGAGGGAAATTATGAAGTTGATTATTGATACATAAAAAGTTTGTAAAAAAATGCCAGTTTTAATGAAATTGATAAAAAAGTGGTGATTAGAATAATCACTACCTCCCTGGGATCCTTGGGTTTTGACCCATGGCCTCTGCCACTTTTACTTTTATTCTAACTTTTGCCACTTTCACTTTCTCTTCTAACTTTTGCCACTTTCACTTCTCTTCTATTATTTTGCCTCATGATCGAGATTTCAAGCTTTGATTAAGATACCGGTATTTGATAAAATGTAATCATCATGCCAATGGAAATGCTCAGGCTATGTCAAAAGAGCACGAGAGAGACAGGTCTCTTTATAAGGCATAATAGGAGGTTGCTGAATGGCGATCTTAAATTATTTAGAAAGTATGAAAATTTGACTCTTTTTTACAGCCCTAAATTACATTATCTCCTTGCTGGCTTTTGTCTTGCTATTTAAAAAAAGAAGCATTTTGATTGGGTAACTGGGATAATTAGGCAGAATTTGCTCTTCAGAAATATATGCTTTCTGCCCTAAAAAATAAAGAATATAAAAGCTAGATTTTCTTATTTAGCTATTCTCTTACATCTCGCTCTTGCCTCCTAGGATAATAGATATTATGCAATGAATTTAGATAGTACACATTGTGTAGAGTGCGCCTTATTCAGTTTTATGTTTTATTGTGACAGGTTGTTCAAAACATTGATGACCTGTTTGACAGAGAAGAATTGTCAGCTGCCCCAGATGCTGGATGGCCAGATTGTTTCAATTCTGGTGTATTTGTATATCAGCCATCAGAAGAGACTTACCAAAAATTGTTAGAGTTTGCTGTAAAGTCAGGGTCTTTTGATGGTAAGTGTTGATTAATGAGGCTTTGTTTTTTGACTGCATCTAAATTATTATAATTATTTTATTACTTTTGTTCAATAAAGGTTAAATGAAAAATCCAAGATAACCATTTCTTGGAATCTATAATGAAAGCAAACAAAAAGTTTAAGATCTAGATCCTAGTTGACATAATGTATCTGAAAACACAATGCAAATGGAGGATTTTCACTTTACTTAAGGCCAGTGCCAAGAACTAACAATTAAATACAAGCATTGTATTGCTCCGGGCCCTATAATCCTGCTATCAACTCGCTGTTGACTTTGAGGCTAACTCTTCATTGTGAATTGTTCAGTGTGTGGTATTAGTCGTCCAGTGGGTTTGTAAAGGATTGATAACATGTCTATATTTAGATCTAGTGAGCGATGTTAGAGATTCCATACCTTATTTTCAAATGCTCTTACAGATGGATATATGAAGAAAAAATTCTGTGTTATATTGTTTTGTTATAGTTATCAAGGATTCTGATTGCAGAGCCTGCAACATCGTTTATTCCTAGCTGCATTTTGTGTTTAAAAAAATTGATCTAGGCTGTTTCAGTCACTAGGGTATTCTTTTATATTCCCTTCTCATCCCTATTCCCAACCTTGGTCGTATGTCTAATTAAGTAAAAGACGGGCCTGATGAAAAACAATGATTTTACTTAAGTTTTGAGGAAAGGGTAGAAATAGGTGAGATAAGAGTATCAATCAATGATTGAATCAGGACAATGTCATAAAGTGCTTGGGAGATGTGGTTAATTATAGGGTCACCGATGACCGATGGTTTTTAGACAAATTTTTGAGGAGCTATTTACAGGTCTGATTTAGCCTTTTAACCAATTTAAGGGAATTAAAACGTTAAGATGTTGTTAACATTTTTTTTTTGCATGAATTTTGAATTAAATGTCTTTCATTATTATTTCTTTAACTCACTGGAGTCTGCTTTACTGAGCCACTTCTGTTCACCACCGACTGACGATTATTACCAATCTTCAATACTCAATTACTTGACTAAATCTTTTTTCCTAACATTTATTCTTGCGAATATAAAACAAAATTGATTCTAGTATAACTAATTACTTTAACTATATTTTTGATGTACGATGTTTTTATTTTATTTTTGACGCATTTTAAATCATCACTGACATGAAAAGGAAAAGATTCATAGTTTACTGTTTGAATTGCTTTGTAAAAAGAAATGTGTTAGATCCATAACCTGATTTGTGTGTAAAACAAACACAAACTGGTTTTAAAGATGTGTAAATTGGATCCATTTCATTGTTTGTTATTTCATAGTAAATTGATTAGACATTTGAACCATCAATCATTGAGTGTTCTTTCACCAGATTTTTATCCGTTTTTACCGACTAAACATAATATGGAGTTTTAGAGGTCTAAAAACAGTCTGGTTTAGTGGGAATGTAAAGGAAAAAGGCAATTCACCACCTTTGCTCTAGGTTCCCTCAAGAAGTTTAGTTGTTGGATTAGACTTGACCTACTATTTTGGCAATATTTTCATATCATGATGTGACTATACTTCATTTCACTGCATATGGTGCAGTACTCGTGATGTAATATCACATCATTTCACTCAAGTTAGTTAAAAGTATTTAAATATTAATATTTTTTTCCACTAAATAAATATATTTTCTGATTCTTGTTCTCTTAAGGATCTTGATCATTGAAAATTATGTTTTGTAAATAAAGTTTCCATTAGATGACCCTCAGAATGTGTTAACTCTGTTATAAATGATTTTTGCTTATTTTAGTTAAATCCTGCCTTCATTGACCCTCAGGTAATATGAATAATGCAAAATTTTGGGATATAAGAAGAAGATGAGTAGATTGAAATTTGGATTTCAGATTGGTATTCAGTTCAACAGTATTGCCATTTTTTTGTTTATTGCCATTTAACGTCTTGAGTACAAATATCTTTTTAGAGCATGATGAACAGCTTGGCAATATTTCAAAATATTCTGCTTTTCTCTATCAGGTGGAGATCAGGGGTTGTTGAACCTTTTCTTTAGTTCTTGGGCAACAGAAGATATTGGGAAGCACCTTCCATTCACATACAATGTTGTTTCTCAAGCTTTCTATAGCTACTTGCCAGCATTTAAACAGTGAGTACACTATCAAATTAGTCGTAGAAAAGACTTAAAATGTCTTTCTCCTCTCATTATTGGCTATATATTGGGTTATTTAAAAAGAATGAACTAATTTCATTATGCAATATTTTAATAAGGAAAAGCAATAGAAAGTTCAAGCTAAGTTGCTATGAATGTACTTATAATCAACTTTTATTTCCTGCCTTACAAATGTTCAATGTGGCCACTACCAGCATTTGGAGGGCAATATCATTGCGATAAGAAAATTCATACCAGATGCGGTAAAGCATATCAATGTCCATTAATTTATCACTGTTATTAGATGATTTTTCAAGGTTAGTGAGTAGCAGTAGAGCATAAGCTTGATCTTTTTCATATCCCCATATTGAGAATCGTGCACAGTGAGGTCTGCGGATCAGGCAGGCCAGTCAGAGAGAGTAAGATTTGTCCCAGTATAATGCCAAATTTGCTTTACCATCAACTTTTTGTTGTTGCTGGAACAGATACTGGTTTCACTGTAATATGATTTAACAATTTTGTTAAAACTGGCAGATAAAATTGGTTGAGAACAAGAATAATTTAATATCATTTTCCCAGTTTTATTGATTAGTAAGAAAAATTGACTGATTTTGTTTTGGAAATGGGTTTTTTCCCCCACATATTTATTTTATTTGTCTCTCCGATTGTCCTCAGATTTTATGATGATATCAAAGTAGTTCACTTTATCGGTGCTGTGAAGCCCTGGCATCATCCATTCAATACTGCCACAGGCCAAGTTTCCCAGTTACCTGGCACAGGACACAGTCAACAATTCCTACAATTATGGTGGGATATTTTTATGGATTCTGTACAACCACATTTGGATCCTCAAGTGGTGAGTTTGTATCTTTTGAATTATAATTAATATTTTTATTGATATGAATATGAGTTCGCTATTTGATCCAAGAGGAAAGCCTATAATTTCATAGTTCTATCTTTGTTTGACTAGTTTGTCAGTTAAAAAAAGTTTGATTTAAGGAGGAAAAGAGCATACATGGGAAATGCAATGGAAAGCGTTTGAATTTCTCTTGCTGAAAGTGATACATGCAAAATGAGTTCATCCCCCAATCTGTTTTGCTTGCTTCTACAATATTGGATATTGATTCACCCCACTTCCTTTTTCCTTTATGGACCCATGTCATGATACTTTTTTTCTTTTTGGGATGTTACCAAAAGGCTCTTCAATGAATATTGATTTCGAAACTTTCTAAGCGAGTTAAAAGGAATGATTATTAATTGAAAAGTATTTTGATAATGGTTTTTCTACCCAAATAGCGAATTTATAATTCAATTTTGAGCATTGTTTGACAATGAAATTGTTCTCTATTAGTTTTTCCAAGTTAAAGCTTGTTTATATTTCTACTTTATTGTTCTAGATTAAGTTATAGATTTAAAAACAACAACATTGTTTTAAGTTTTGTTTTCATTTCCATATTTTGTTGTGATTTCCATTTTTTTAATTATTAAATGAATCATATGGTAAATTATCATTAAATTTATTGTATGGTAAATTAGAATGAAGATTTTATTGTCCCATATTAGTATTTGCATCAATGAAATTTTGCTGTTGGTGTTTTTGCTACTTGCTACAATTATCTTTGCAAGATTTTGTTCTTCATTTTATAATTTTTACCTTAAAATTTTCGTTTTGTCATTTTCCATGCTTTTCCAGTACAAGGTATGTCCTCTTTTTTCTCCTTCTCTACATTTCATTGAAAGAGTGTGAAAAATGGTTTTACTAAATATCATGCATGTTTCAACGTCCCTTATTTAATTTTCATATTGAGGACTTCTCTCTATGAAAATGTGATGTTCCTTAGTTTAAACAGTGATGTATTTTTTTAGATCATTAACAAAGAGCTTGAAGAAGAGAGAATGGCTATGACTATGGTTAAAGAGTCATGAATTTTAAGTAAAGAGCCTGCCAGTGATGGAAAATGGACCAATAAACCTCTCACCCTAAGCCTGTTTGAGGCATTGATTGATCCCAATAGCATGAGAGTTGGAATGCAACCCAGATGAGCATAGTAATTGGTTGCTTGAACTAGAGTGTGTTTCTCAACCAAACTATATAACATGTCAATGTTACAACAATATTATCTATCTTTTGTCATGCAAACTCTTGATTTTCCCTCAGATTCTAAAATGTTACTTAATGAAAAGGATAAGAAGCAATTGAAATTATTTCATGTTTAATGCATTGTTAAATACTTGATGTTAAATGTTTGCCTACAAAAATAAGCAAAGAGACAAATTACATTGTCATTTTTTTGACTGACAATCCTTTCAGAAGGAAATGTTCTCTTGGACAAGTAAATGCATCATTCTTTTCTTTTCTCTACTAATTATTTTACCAGTGTTAATGATTATTGGAGATGTTAGTTTTTCAGCTTTTTTATTTGTAAAACTTCTATCACCACACAATTATTCTGTCGTGTCTTACCAATTGGTTGGAATTTTTTTCCAATTTTATCAGAGTGACTAGGAATAGGATAGAACAATTAATTATAATTAACGAAAAAGCAAAAAAAAAATAAAAATAATTTTTTAATCCCAAATATTTTGTTAAATTTAAAAAAATTATAAAAGTTGTGAAAACTGTCACAAAATGAATCATGAAATTATTCTCACTTTAATTTAACTTGTTTGTTAAATTCCTTTCTTTTCACTCCTTCATTTTTTTGTGTTCATTAGTTTCTTTTATTTTCAATGAGAAAGGGCAAAAAAGTGTGGATGGCACTTAAAATACATATTTTGAATTTTATCTCATTAATAGTAGGTCAAGTATTATTTCTTTTAAATGGAACCTTATTTTCCTATTTGTTAGTTCATTTGATCTCAAATCTGACACACCTCTTTAGCTTCTTTCTTTCACATTTGCCTTGTAATTTGATAACAACTCTTAAGGAAACACTTAAGGGGCTGAATTGAATGCTTGAAAACAAAAAATAGCATGTATCATACTATTATTGACTCTGGAATTCTGTGTGTTCCTAAACTTTGACTTCCTGTCCCAGTTAAGGACAATCTTATTCCAAACCAATGACATACAACAGGATGTTTACCATAATGTAATCTCAAATTTAAATCTTTCTGAAACAGTCAACTCCGCAGGGTTCCGATAATGTAGCACAAGATGTAAGAAAGTACCCCTTTTGCATCATATGATATTTTATTCTTTTTATATTTATACACTTTTTTTTATCATAAAATCTCTATGTATTTAGAATCCATCACTTTCCTTCTTAGTCCCTTTCATTTCCATTTTAATATATTGGGGGACTGAAAAAAAAATGTCCTACACAGATTTTGTTTCCTTCCCGGTAGATTTCAATGATATTAAAAGGCTACAATATTTAAAGAGAAGCACTAATGCCAAATTTTATCAGATAGTCGTCCAAAAATGGCAATACAGTAACTTTGATGTACCTCCTTTACCACATTTGAATCAATTTCGTGGGAAATGTCTTCATGTCAATGTCAGAAAAGAAGCTCTCTCATAGCATATCCTCGAGTGGGAATCAAAATAATTTGCATAGCCCTATTGTAGCCCTTTTTGTAATGACTTAGTTTAAGTAATCATCACTTAATGTGGACTTAAGATGACTTGCTTAAACTTTGATTATGAGATACCCTTAGATACAAGGATTGAGGCTAGGGTTGCCCTGCGCTCCTTCCAGGAGACAAGAATAGGTGTTACAATCTGACAAATCTTGTTAGTGGCAGCCTCCATGCCAACGTCCTGGATAATGTAGAAAGATTTATAGCTCGTCAATTGGTATTTAGTTAATGAGCATCTGCGTTAAATAAGTTCACATAATTTGTAGACTGAACAGATGGTGGAAATGCATAATTTTTAGCTAAGTGAAACAGCAAAGTTTTGCGATTAATGGCATTGAAATTTAAAAAAAATGATGAAGAACAGTTCTTTCTATCAAACTTTAGCTTTGACAGCAATTAGTTCCATAATGGTAGTTCTACATTATCCCTTAGTGAACAGACATTTTACTTTCCCTATTCCACTGGGGTTTTCTTTTATCTACTATTGATTATAGGTTATAGATACGTTTTGTTAAATACAATTTCAAGGTAGCTTACATAATAAATGGATGAATGTACAAGTTCAGAAAACTTGTAACTCTAGTTGTTAGAAATTGTAAAGTGTAGGACATTTTTTTTCCATCCTCCGATAAATGGCGTATTCTAACAATCCAGCTGTTGTCTTGGCTTACTGTATATTATCCACCTTATCGTGTATATATTATATTCACTTCACTATATACCATAACATGCTTTTAATCAATAACCTTGCTTTTAAACAAAATTGTCTGCGTGATCCTCCCCACTCACCCACCCTTTTCCCCTCTAGCTTTGCATGACTCATAATTTGCTGAGTATATTATAGTGTGAAATGAGGAATAAAGAAATGTGTTCACGGTGTATTAGCAATTAATGTTTCCATCGAAAGGAGTATTTTAAGGTGATGCATCCGAGGCGGCCTCTTATCAATTTTCATATTCAAAATGCGATGTTGTCTATTGTACTTTCTTCTATCGTTGTCGTGACACCAAGCACGCCCTTGTCCAGTCAGAATTAATGCCACACGAGCACTGCACTTGTTTTAGCAAGTTAGCTCTCAATCTTGTCAAGCACTGCACTAGTGTGCACTAGTGTTAGCAAGTTAGCTCTCAATCCGGTCATGAGATCGAATAAGGATTAACTGTCAACAATAGTATTTGTAAAGTATTTCATATCCGATCCGATAGGTTGCTGCATGCTACGAAAGAATAATTTTCCTAGGCTGACTTATTGTCCTACCCCTTCCAGTTTATTCTTTAGCACAGTTCACCAGAAGTAACAGCACTGTTATCACGCATTTGGCATGCTCGAAGACTTAGACGGAAAACTGCATTGCATGCTTGCTTATGAATACAATACTGCATGAAAATCGATTGAAATTCTTCTATTGGTTCACACAAAAACAAACAAATAACAAACCGAAC
>JASKDV010176568.1:0-13008 GCA_032466395.1 Aegires albopunctatus
GATTTTTCACTCGACTTTCGTTTTGAAAACACCACGATGATGCGACGCATATTATAGATCTAGATCTAACAGCTTTATGAAGCTTTTGCTGAGATCAATATGGGGGTTAAAATTTTACACTTAGAATTTATTTTAAATGCAATATTCAAAAACTTTGTTCAATTTTCTTCAATATGTCCAAATTTCATTGAGATACCATCATAAATAATAAAGTTATTAGCATTGAAAAAGTATCAGTGTTAAGTAAGCTGTTTCTCTGCGGCAGCCCTAGGACGGGCACATTGTTTATTGGGGCAGTTCTAGGATAAAAAGAGTCAATGGCCTATATTCTTTACCGTTACCATAAATCTAGTAATTTAAGTTTCAAGTAACATTTCCTAATTTCTTAACTTGGAACTTTTCCCATTTTTCTAATCAAAGAATCTTTAATTTGTAATATGCCATATTCATTCTAATAGACGCCCTGTCCCTAATAGAACAAAAAACAAAACAAAAACCATGCCGGGTCCTATTTCTCTTTGTCCCCCGTCTAAGTTGCATCAGGTCTATTAATAGAACCCACTTCAATTGGGGGCGACCATGCTCTATGAAGTTCCGTAAATCCTCTATTTAAACTGTCATTTTTTATACCCTATTAAAAAGTTTTGAAAGGCACTACCTCTAGTCTGCTGAAGGTTGAAATTCAGCTGACCTATATTAATGAAGATTCAATCTTCACCGATCCTTCAGCACTGTTGACAACGACGACGTAGCCATATTTTTCTTGCAGATGACAACTTTTGGTATTTTCCCCACTGTTCACTTCCCGTAGTACAGTAGTTTTCGCGAGGGTGCCCTCCGGCTGAGTGGGACTTTAAAATCAAAGCGCAAAACTCATGAATACTAACAATCCAATGCCCGCTCTGCCTAAGTGCCCGTTTATGCTGATTCCCAACTATTGGGCACTCAGGGGAAAACTACAGTACTTGCATGTTGAAGTCCAATGAACAGGACAATCGCTTTTTGAAACTTATGTTTACCGACTTATTATGACTGAAGTACATGTAATAGATCTAATCTAAAACAAAATATATCAATTGGAGAATCAACTTCACACACCACAACAAAGCCACGTGAGAGAGATGGAGAGGCCTTGCTTTGGTCTGGCTACCAAGGAGACTATACTCTAACGGAGTTTATGGGCTATGGGTGCATGAAACATGATCCAGACCTACCTAGTTTGAAATTCAAAATTCTGTAATGGCTTTATAAACTCTTTGTAATTTGACATAAATTCTGTAACGAGGTAGTGACTTCACGAAAATTAAAACATACGTATACAACAGATAGTCGCCTTAATATTTCAATTTTCTTAGAGTGCTTATGAAACTTTCCCTTTCTTCAAAGAAGGTGCCATGTCTAATTTTTTAAGATTCTAGATCTACATGGTGTTCTGAATGCCTTAACTTTGGCTTCTTGAATGTTGGTTTGATGGAAACAAATCTAAAAGTATACATAAAGTGATCGCACAGCCAAAATTTATTTATCTCAAAAATCTGTATTTCACTGGCAATTTTTGTAATTCTGTAATTTGGTGTGGTCCAAATGTGTTTTCTGTAATGATTACAGATTATCTGTGATACTAGGGAGGTCTGCAAGATTGATAATCTACTTTTAGATCTTCGTGGCTAACAATAATAATTGCTCTTCACTCACGCCAGGAAAGCGATGTTGAGTTAGTAGGCTAGCCTACTTGTTCCTTGTTCTAGGGGCCGTGGAACTTACACTATAAACTGGTTTGTTATTTCAGTCGCGAACAAAGAAGAAAAGAAAGTTGGTGGGCAAGAACATAGTTTGTTAAAGTCGTCAGTTCGTTGTCGCTTGTTCGTTACAGATGTAAAAAATCTATTGAACAAAGAAGGGAAAAAATGGGGTACAGATAATCGTTCGCTATTTCCATCAATTTGCTTCAAGCATGTTCATTACAAGTGTGTTCTACTGCATACACCCCCAAAAAACAAACGTATGGGGAAGGTGATCCTTTTCCCCCCATATATACAAATGGATGAGGTTTGTCACATCATAAGATGCACGTGCAGGGGTAATAAAAATGCGCATATGATAGTGAGTGAGATCTTCAAGGGAACAAAACACAATTTTGCTTACAGGTAGAATGCGTGACGCTTGAATTCAAAAAGTTTCAAATTTCTAGGAAAAAAATTGTGAATTCTAGAGGACTTCAAAGACCGAATTGGGACATGTGACATTAGGCAAGAGTTAACATCTGAATATGCTAAGGAAAGAGAATGTAAAGAACCTTTTCTAAGACTCAATAATATTGGATTCCTACAGGAAATTGGATATGGGCTCTTCCAGCAACCAAGCAAAATGTCAAAGCTATGTCACATACAAGACATTCTCATCTCCAATAAACTAACAAATGCCACTTCAGTACAATTGACAAAGTGCTTTTAATTTACCGTTTGTACTCTGGATGTTCCTTCTCATCACTCGAGATTGATTTCACTTTGTCTTTGTCATCATTAAACTTCTGAATAAGAGGAACATTGTCATGAATGAGATCTGTGGAACGATGGATGACATACACAAAATACAATAAAAGGATCCAATTTCATTTAAGGCTAATGCATTAAGCAATCAAAATACTGTAGTTTGCAAGTTTTGATACATCCAATAAAAAATAAATAAATGAAAAAATATAGAATTAGTCTTGAGTCAAATGGCAAAAAATGAACACCTAATTTAATGACTTAGATGTTGTATAATAGGAACAAATCAGAGACATTATGAACTGAAATAGACGACCTATTTAATTCACAATAAGAGGAAAAGATAAAAACCTTTTAAACAACAAATAAAAACTTTTTAAAATTTGCAGAAGCTAAGACATATCTGATTATATTGGGCAAAAATGTATGTAAAAATTACCTAGATTGATAAGCTTTTCACTCGCATATCTTTCTTCCAGATTCAAAATCTCCTGAAAATTCATAAAAAAATAAAGAAGTCACTTTTAAGTTGTGAAGGACATTGACACAGGCCTATCTATCCTTTGTTAAAAAAACCCAAGTGAAATGGAGATTGTAATTCTGTGGATCATTGCGTTTCTTTGGCCCACTTACACAGATTAACTAGCAGATCTAAAAAAATATGTGACTGTATTTGGTCGATTAATATAAGGGTGAGTTGAGTTTTAAAAAAAAAATGAAATCAAGGTGTTTTCGGCTGAATTTACTAAAAATCTTTTTAAAAAATTGAAAACAAAGACCAGCCCAACAGTTACTATGTCATGACTTCCCAACGGTTCTAAAAATAACACTGACATCTATCAGCAAAACACTTTAAATCTAAAATCTGGAGTCCTTTTCATGAATGTGTAAATATCAAAATTATGAATTTAAATTCAAAACCCAAAACAAAAAAAAACACCCCCAAATGTACGATCTACTTGATATTGTAGAGACCCAGATGTATCCTGATTAGAAAGGTCCCATCGTAACAAATAATTAATAAAAGAACAAGTCCACTCTCAATAGCTCTATTAACAACTTGGATATTTCTAGACAAAATGAGTAGTTATAAAATGAATGGTCCTTGCACAACTTGGTCAAATTTTTTTCCCGTTTTTAAAAGTGCAAGGTCTAAACAATTCTACTAAGGGAGAAGAACCTGAAAGCATTGAGAACTTTTCAGTTGTGTTATAACAATTATTAATGATTACATTCAAAATTTTATCTTGGGTGCTTGATCAGGATTTTAATTTTACTAAACTTCAAGTGAAGAAAAATCATGTGTAAAAATAATAATAATAATCATAATAAAAAACAAAAAACAACAGTCAAGAAAATATCTCCATTTTTTAAATAAAAATAAATTAACATCCCCATTCAGATAAATCAGTCAAAAATGAAAGACCAAAATGAGCATTTTTACCTGAATATGATTTATCTTCCCTACCTTATGTATCCTCATGATTTCAGAAGCTAATTCAAGTTCTTTCAAACTGTGAGATTAGAAATGGTAATGTTAGTGTAAGACAATTGATTTTCTTCTTATCATGATATCAATATTAATGAAAGTACTAGGCATTTTTAAGGTATTTAGATTTACATCTAAATGGAACCAAAAATGGTATAATTCATGGCGTAAAGCCTTCTGCATTAGTCATTTAAAATTAAAGAAAGAAAAATTATTCACTCTTCATATACATGCATGAAATGGGACTAGGTCACAGGGAGTTTAGAAGACTGTCAAAATTTGGGCTCTGTACAACAAGTCTATCACAACAAAAAAAAAGAAAAAAAAAAACCCCCAAAAAAACAAAAACAAAAAAAAACAAAGAAACAAAGAAAGAAAGAAAGAAAGAAAGAAAGAAAGAAAGAAAGAAAGAAAGAAGAAGAAAAGAAAGAAAGATTTTGATCGATGTGGAACATACTATAATTAATACAGAAGTAATAACTTCCAGAATCTATGAATTAGGGTATGTTATCATGACTTTCTATCCTAAAGTTTCTTCTCAATAACATTGGTCAATAAATACCAGAGCAACACAGACAAAGCTGTGAATGGCCACCTTTTCACACCAATTTTGGCAATACAACCACCCTTGAACTAGATATTGTCTTACTATAGTCTAACTATAGCTTTGGATTTATAATGAATTTGGTGAATACGTTAAAGTCTTAACAAAGGATAACATACAACTGTTAAGAGGTCATGACTTGCAAATTGCAATTTGCAGGGTCAGAGGAAGGATGGCATGCCAAAGAACAGAGGAGTCAAAGATCGGTTCAGTGGTGAGGCCATAATGTAATAATCAACTTTAAGCTTCCTTATCTCAATTGTGCTATGGTAAAAAATCTTCATATTTCAAATATATTATCAGTTATCCTTTTCTATTATTCACTTTCAATAAAATACATACAAGAATGTTATTGTTTCTATGGCAACATTATTTCTAAGTGAGCCTTACAGCTTGTTTCTGATAAATATAAAAAATTACACAAGGCCAATAAAATATAAATTGATCCTCATTCAATAAAATGTCTACGAAAAAGAATGTCAAAATGTTCTGTTCAAATGGAAAAATTTGCATAATCCTAAATCAACCAAAAGATTATTTAAAAGCAGTTAAAAAACAGCTGGAATTGAAAAAATCGCCAGCTGTTTGGGGGTCAAAAATGCTGAAAGGCCAGTCATGAGAGTGAATCACGGTTGTTAATGGTATATGGTTAAAAATTCTTCATGTTTTGACAATTTGTTGGTCAGATAAAGAATAAATATATCTCACCAGGTATTGATAAATGAAATGTTTCTAGGATTGTCTGCATTTTCCATCACACTTTCACTGAAAATCCCAGATTCAATTCTGGAGAAATATAAAATTGATTTTATTTACTAACTGTTTACGCATAGCTGCAGCACCATTTGGGTTGTGGTGTGAAAAGAAATTCTTTATTTTGGGTACTTTAATTCATATGTAAGAAACATGTTTTTAAAAAAAAACCAGTTAGGGAATCTTTAGTTTATAACGAATATCTCTATTTCTTGAAATTACCTAATGCCATTGGAGAACAAGCTGTTATGCAGAATAAGATTCTAAACAGTAAAATGAAGATCCAGATCTCATAAAATGCAATCATTTGTGTGGTGGCACAGGAAAACCCTTACAAATAAATTGGTTAAAATCCAAGATTATTCTTTTATGAATGCATTTAATACATCAATTCATTCTGAGTATTTCATGCTGGTTGCAGAGATATGACTTCCTTAAGATACCTAGTCGGCAAAAATCAAAATTTAGAAAATTGCATAGAAAAGTTATAGTTTTCATTAAAAATGTTAATGGGCCATGATAGATATTATTCAGCAAAAACAAGATGTTTAGACTTAGAATTTCAGAAATATATTTGAAAACAATAAACATAAGAAGTTGTAGAACCAGATAAGCAAAGGAAAAAAAAAAAAAAAAAAAAAGGAGGCAATAATTTGTTGAAGTAACTGAAAATCAACTTTGTAAGCCCATATCTCAATTAAAAGTAATGCTAGCAACCTGTGAAGGGTTTTCCCATGCTGCCATACACATGTAAACTATCTTTGTTGAAGTATAACACACTAACTAAATAGCAGGGCTGCAAACTTATTGCAATTGAAGAGCGTTTATACAAAACTCAGTATTGGAAATGTAAAATTCCATGAAATAGTTTTAAAAATAGTGATATTTCTTGAAAGAGAGAATAATCAGCTGATATTTGCTAGGATGTACTCTTAGTTTGAATGATTTTGATACTACAAAAGTTTTCCATTTTGTAATATTCCATCAGAATTTTGTATTATTGACGTTGAAAGACAGGGCTGTAAAATTCATCGTAATTGTAGTAGTTACTGAGTTTTGGAAAAACGCTCTTCAATTTTTCTCCAATGAAAATTTGACATTTTTACAATCATTTTGCAACATTTGTAATCTTTAGCAAGTTTATTGCCGTAGTCCACTAATGATTGAGCAACATAATTTTTGGAAGAGCAATTTCATCCCTTTTTAAATTGCAATTAAAAAAATGTCAATATGCAATTTTCTGCAGTGCCAGATATTGATATAAATATAGATCTATGAATAAAGATACAATTGACTAACTGAGAGGTCAATTTGACAACAAAACAGACTAACAAGTTTATGTTAACAATTGAAAAATTCAAACTTGATTTAATATAGACATTGATCTTACCTTTTAATGAGGAGATTTTTCCAGGATACCTTGGAAGATTCTGCCATCAATTCTTCTTTTAGCTTTGAAATTCTATGAGGTCAATGAAAGAATACAAATTTGTTGGTCCCTTATAATGTGAGGTTTGTTAAAAACAGACAACCATTTACTTTATATTTCAACCACAATACAAACTATTCTACATTCAAAATAATCACACGTTTTTTGAAAAAGATATGAGAGAAAGATAACATTAAACTGAAATATATCTTTGGTTCTCTCTGCAAACAATAATTGATTTTTCAAGCAAAAAAAATAATAAATAATAATAATAAAAAAAATATATATTATATATATAATATGATAAAATTCTTTGATTTATAGAATTACATATGAAGAGTGCTCAACCCTAGAAACAAATATCTGTCATTTATGTCTGGAGGAAAAATTCTTCATCACAATTAACCACCACATAGCATCTCTCAACAAAAGAAACGAAATTGGTGCGCAATGCCGACACAAGAAAAAGTATTCCTTATTAAACATAAATGATGAGGAGATGAAACAAATTTGTAGAGACCTGAAGGTACATTCTCCACTATCGTTAAAAAAACTAAAATAAATATATATAATAATAATAATAATAATAATCTCTTTATTCATCCCAATGAGAAATTCTTTTTACAGACGTAGGAGACATTTACATAAACAAGAGCATTAATACTAGACTTATAAAGTACAGACAGTACACAATCAAATGCGACATTCTGCATAATGTATGTAGCCTCTATGCGATCTTCAGTTTGCAGGCTTCCGCATTTACTAGGCCAGGGAGCAATGCTTAAACTGGTTCAAACGATATATAATAAATATGTAAGTGGATATTTTCTTGATATTGTTGTCGTTAACATTCAAAGCGCCAGGCATCCAGTGGCAGTGCTAAACTAGGCAGCCAGGCAGGCCGGTGGACAAAAGTACCCTAGCGCTTTGACTTGCCTGGCCAGTTGGTTTGTTTAGGGGTTCAAAGATGCATTCCTTTTCACAGTGATGTAAAGTATCCCCAAATAAAAATTAGGTAAATGAAATTAGTAACTATAGTGACATAACTTATGAGTCATAACGTAATCGCTTCTATTTCAATGCAATGTGTTCAAAATGTAGATTGACACGTAAATAGCAGGTGATAGCTAATTGGCTGATATGTTCCACTTGTCAAAACCCACTATACCCAAAGCATGCACAATTAATTAAACTTGCCCAGTTATTGTGTGATGTTTATATTGAGGGGACTAATAGGTTAACGAAACAGGTGATGTCAGTGACCAATAGAAATTACACCCTGGAATCTCCACCCCCTCATGTCATCATACATAACAACAGACTCCTTGTCAAACCACTCAGTCACACCCCTCACACATACATCTTTCAATCAAGAAGATAACATTTCTATAAGAGGTGTCAAAAAGCAGATTAATTGGACACAATTTTCTGGCTCCTCCCCCATTGTCTCTCACCCCTGCCTCATTCTAAGCTTGTCATGTAGGCTACCTATTTTAAATGAAACAGGCTATAGTGATGATAAGTAGCCAACATCTGAATCTAATTGGATGTAAGTGATAAAAAGTAAGGTTACAGTGGTAAGAGCAGTCATGCCCTGCCCTTATGCATGCATTCATACACACACACCCGCACAGAGTATGGCTATCAAGACAGTGTTATATTTCTCCATGAGGAGGAGGAGAAAGGGTGGGGGACATAATAATGGCCAGCATTGCTCACAGACCATTCTTTTAGCACTGTATTGCTAGCATGAGGCCAACGCAAAGAAAATAATCTACTCCTATCCTCACTTTGAGGCCTTGACATCTATACTCGAAACAATGGACTCTTGATAAGACAGTATCCTAATTTCCCAGATCAAAAATAGAAACCTCCCTATAAATACTCTTTGAGTCAGCCAAATGCCGAACGTTCCTGAACGTAATAAATCATAATAAAGAGGAAGATATCATTATCTACTACAAGAAGGGAGTTCAAACTGAATATTTATCAAAATTTCCAACATTATAGGCCTGTTCCACGTGTGTCTCAACCTGCCACACCCTCTTTTGGAATGGACTCAACCAGAAACTTATCCAAGCTGCTTCGTCATTTTTTTCTGATTTTGATTGGATTAAAGTGTAGCTATCAGTAGATAATAACTATTCTTTAATGTACCTAAAATTGTGTAATCACCTTTCGTTCTGGTTTTGTGGTGATAAAAGGTCCTTTTCATCCCCATAATCCACACCACTGTCAGGAATGCACCAGTGCGTGCAAAGCGCTTCAAGGTCTTCAAAACCTGCATGCTCTAGAGCGTGCATAGTGCCACCACCCAGGGTAAAGTACAAAAATGCATGCACAAAATCTGTTATAAATTTCTTACTCAATTGTGGTCCTAAACATGCTCAGGACATACATGAACGATCGCGGACAATTGCAACATAAAGGGCTGAGTGGTTTAGACGCCTATGCTGACTGTGTTTTACGCCATTTTGCAAAGGCTGTGTTTTACGCCATTTTGCAAAGGCTGTGTTTTACAACATTTTGCCAAACAGAAAAAGAGATGTGTAAAAGGACTATATAGTATAGAGGGATTATAAAAGAAATAGTGTTCATACACAATCAGAATATTTATCACATAGCATGAAGAACATGATAATATTTGTTTTATTTATTGTATCCGTTAAAAATTCTAAAGCTGAGGGGTGAGAACAAGTTCCGGTGCCTCTCTGTTTTAGTTTGGAGTAACAATTCCTTAAAATGGATCTCTATATTTTTTCATATAGAGGGTTTTTTGGCACATAAAATATTTAGAATTTTCCTTTTAAAACAGCATGTGTCTAGTAGTTCTGTGAAATTGCCAATTTTTAGTGTGAATTTACTGGCTTTTTTTATAATTATATCAGCCCTGCCCCATCTTTTAAATTACAATTCCCTCTCCAAGAAGTAAGATAAAAAGTGAAGCAGCTCTCAACTATTGATTTTTATGAAAAAGTGTAACAAGAGAGCTGTTGGAGTTAAATTGTTTCAGTCTTCTTATTAAATATAGTATTTGATTAGCTTTAGTCAAAACATTGTCTAAATGAGTTGACCAACTAAGTTTTTCATCTACATATGCCCCCAAATACTTGTATTTTTCAAACAATTTTAACTTTTCCCCCCATTTATTTCTCTAAAAGCTTCTAAAGGACAATTATGAGCAAGGATGGTAAAAGTAAAGACCAAAATTCAATCAATACAAGTGATTCATGACTTACCTGAAAGTCAGTTCTTCTACATCTTGTTCCTCCACCAAACGATCATCTATTTAAGGGCAAAGCAAAAGAAAAGACCACCAGAAAGAAAAAAAATAAAAATAAAAAATAAAGATAGACCATTGTAACAAAACAACTCTTTATAAATTCAACTAAACAAGTTCACTTTGTTACATCAAATCACAGAAAATTTCCTTAATCCTAATCGTACGCCGTTTTTTTATGTCGTATTAGGGAAAAAATACTATTCGTACGAATGGGGTAACTCAAGTACCCCACGTATCCTATAGTAATAAAATCATTATATATCCCTATTTGTACGAATGGGGTACTCAGGGACCCCATGTTTAAAAAAGAGAAAAAACAATACACATCCATATTTTGTGAATGGGGTGACTATGGCATCACATCATTTGCAATATATTTTGCATACCCGGTTAAAAGAAATATTTTTTTGGAGTAATACTGAAAATTTCAGAGAAAATTTTGCACTAAAAGCATTTCAAAACAAATATAAACAACCTTGAGGGTACCAAAAGTACCCCACACGTACAATTAGGGTTAAAAGCAAATATAGAATGCATGTTCAGCAGCAATGCAAAATTTCAGTAGTGAAAATCTCTAAAGCTCAAAAATAATTATTGTGTTGAGATAGCCTTTTTATTTTTTAAGTTTTTGCAATACATTTCTTATTCCAATCATGATTTATTAAAAAATCATGGAAGAAATCTTTGAAATGCTGATACATTATTGCCAATTCATCTGAATTGCCATTTACACTTTTGTTGAAAATAGCTTCCATTTACATGCAATGGAAATGTTAACCTGTGAAAAAGCGGTCTGGTTTTAATCACTAAGTCAAATCTATGATAACAGTTAGGTACACTATAAGTTCAGAGGAAAGATGTCAAATATTCCCCATTACAGACTAGTACCTGAGATTTCAAACAGAATTTTATTGTGACTGGTTGTGATTGATCTGGAAAAAATCAGATTTGAAAACCTTTTGGACCAATCTTCTATGCCAATGCAAACAAAATAAATAACAAGGTATTATCTAATACAATTAATTACCTGCATCTTTGGCAATTTCAAGAACACCTAGTTCATTATCAAGTTTCTGTTTCATTTCAAGTAGTACTGAAGGCGAGGGAATTTCATTGTCTTTGACAACAGGATGAAATATTGGTGCATCAGCCATCACTATGAGATTGAGCAGTCTAAATATGACAATAGAAGAAGAAAATGCTATGAGGTCTAAGTCTAATTGTTTTTATGTCAACAATGTTTGCTTTAGATTATAATATAAATCTTCCTCCTTAAACTAATGAATGACATCTAGAACGACAATCTTTCTTCAGATCTATTGCTTTGAACACTAGGCTACCTGTAGTAATATTAGTCAAATTGATGAGTAATATAATTATAATAGTGGTAGTTATTGTGATAATAATAATAGTAGTAATAGTAATAATAATAATATGGTTTTTGTGATAATAACACTAATTAAATTTTAAATCAGCTTTCAAATTGAGCAACACAAATTGAACTTACTTAAAAATGCCCCGCAGAGATGAAGAAAAAATCGTACGGGATCCGTAAAAATTTATCCTAGAGTACGGTCAAAGCATGCATATATATAAGATCTGTACATGTATGTTTAAAAAAAAAACATTGACAAAATTGAACAAATTCAAATTCAATTTGTTTTGAACAAACCAAAGGAAGTGGCAGGTATAGTATATATTATATTGAAACTCCAAGAAAAACATATAGTGGACATCCTTACGGGAGAGAAGAGAGAAATTAAAGACCAAAATACTCTTCCAAACAAGAAAGGGGTTGATCAGAATTCCCTTGGACCACCTGAAAGAGAATCTAAGAAGAGAAATTATGACGTACCAACTCCCAATATAAAAACTTAATACCCATCAACATTCCTTTTACCCAATTATCTTTAGATTGTAGAACTCACTGCCACAATAGATACAACATCTGGATGATGTTCACTCATTCAGAGAAAGCAAAGATGAAATCACACTCGGGACTCCCAGATTTATATTATAAGATAAATCCAAAAAATAAAGGCTAAAAATGGAGGGCCTTGTATTTAAAACCCATTCAGTTAATAACTTGCACCCTCAGTCGCATTTCTTCTGAAAAGAAGCTGTGACTGATATGATTTGTTGGATTGGAATTATTAAATCCACAATGAAGCTGACCAACACCTGAACATTTAGGAAATTTTGTAAAACTCAAGGTAAACAAAGTATATATTGCCAATATATTGAGCAATTGACTAACTATTCAAGTAAAAAGATCCTATCAATGATAAAAAAAAAACAACGTGACCTCGACTATATTTTGTTTGCACATATATATAGACAGCCGTAATCATGGTCCATGCACAAAAAGTACAGACATATATATATATTTAAAAATTTGGACTTTTTAAACAAGATATTTTGTTATTTTTTATAGATCAACCATTGAATCTGTATTTATATCTAATTCAAACATTGTTTGGTACGGTAATACTACAAAAAGTCAAGAGAAATCAAATTCAGAGAAAAAAGAAAACTGAAAAGATAGTCAGATGCTCCGTACCATCTTAAAATCTCTACATAGAGAGGGTCAAAAAAAAAAAGGTCAATAAAAATAACAGAAGACTCCTCCCATCCAGCAAATATATTGTTTGAATTATATTGCCTTCTGAAAGACATTGGAGTATGGCTGCTCCTACGAATAGATTTAAAAACAGCTTTCTTCAGAAAGTCATGCCCTTACTTTCGAAATAAGTTTGTATTATTACTATCATCATATATTATTATTAAATTGTTGTTGTGTTATAATTGTTATTATCATCGTAAATAAAGTCACCATCATCATAACTATTATTATTTATTTTATGGATTTGATTTATTTATATCAAGAAGCATTGTGTAACATTGAGAGAGAGAGAGAGAGAGAGAGAGAGAGAGAGAGAGAGAGAGAGAGAGAGAGAGAGA
>JASKDV010176579.1:0-13006 GCA_032466395.1 Aegires albopunctatus
CCAAAGCTGCCCATTCAGTGGTTTCGGAGGAGATCGATGACATGTGTGTACCCTGTCCTCTTTTATAGATATAGATTTATAAAAAAAATTGTCTGACATTTCTTCTTCAACAGAGATACCCAGTCATGTGGCAAGGTGTGCTGGCTTTGAAAAACGACAATAGCTATGTCAGGATGCACTTTATTGCAGGCAACCGCCGATTGCCCAACATGGCCTTACCCCAACCCTTACCCAACAGCAACCTGTCACCATTGCGAATCAGCCAGAGAATGAGACTTGAGCATGCTCAGTTGGAGGGCGTGGCTAAACGCATGCTGGTAAGTAAATTTGATTGCTGATCAGTTTGTCACGATCAAATTAGAGAAAAGGGAGAAAAATAAATAATATTTCATTGTTTCAGGTTTGACACTTTATGACAGTAAGGGGTATTCAATTCTTTTTACCAGTTGATTAAATATCTCGCTTTTCACCATTTAAGGTTAAGAAGAAAAAAATCACAGGCAATAACAATTTCATCATAGCCATTCTCATGATAATAAGAGGTACCGGGGTGTAAAATGAGTACCTGGCTATAGGAAGAGGAAGATCTTGCCAGTATGCTAGAGTGAAGCGCCTTTCATGGTGTCACACCTATGTGTGCCACCCATGGGGTTGAGAAGGATTTTGGATTGCAATGGCCTGCCAGGGAAACTCTTTAAAGCACATTGAGCACATTTAGTGGGAACGCTCTATATATGAACGCTCATTTTTTCTTTTCTTTAATATTATAATTTGAAAGACATTTCCAGAAATCCTTCTCTTAATGTTTACATTTTTCCAAAGAAAATGGGTTTCATTTCGTATCTATCATCTGTGGTTGAGAACTTGGACCAATGCTGAGCTGATTATTAATTTTATTTTCAGTGTGAGGATGATTTCTGCATCTTGATAGCGGTGGCATGTGGAAGAGATCAGATTGACATCAACCAGCAAACCAGAGCTCTCAATGAAGGTTTTATCACCTACCTGCTGAACAAACAGGCGGCTGGAATTGTCAATGTCCCACTGCCAGGATCGGAACAGGTACGCGAGAATTTTTATCTAAATTTTATTCTTTTGTGAATTAATTCAAAGTTTGTTTGTCTGCTGAGTTCAACAACAATGTAATCCAAGTACATTTTTCCTTTAATTACAGGGTTGTTGTAATCCAAATACATTCTTCCTTTAATTACAGGGTTGTTGTAATCAAAACACATTCTTCCTTTACTTTAATTACAGGGTTGTTTTAATCAAAACACATTCTTCCTTTGATTACAGGGTTTGTTTACTCCGCAGACAATATTCTCTTGATTTAATAATGTTAGATGATTTTGATAATGAGGTATGGTATTGGGGGTCGTTTGACGTCCCTTTGGTAGAGCTGCAGGGTACGCCGAGTCTCTCCTAGCTGGCCGAGAACCAGTTGTTTAGCTAATCTCGAGACTCCCTGAAGACACGCGCCATGTGAGTGAGCCATTGGGTTCGCAGCGACTAGGCACAATAATGATATTAGACCTAGTTACCATGCCCAACCGTAGTGCAATAGAAGGGCTCGAGTGAGCTTGTGATGATGAGGGTTATATGATCCTTGTACCACTAAATTATATTTTTGTTATGTTTAGTGATGCTTAAGTGACTGATTTACAATTTATCGAAGGCGGCACAAGAGTGTTCCTAATTTAGATATTTGAAACTTGACACCTACGCAAACATTAAAAATTAAAAAAGGGAAGGAAAATATTTCAAACAAAAAGTGTTTATTTAATAACAACAGCAACAACAACATATTAATAATAATAATATAATAATAGATGAAGAAGTAATAATATGATTTATGTACTTCTTTTTTATTTTCAAATGTACAAGTTGTCAGGGTGTTAACTCCTTCAGTACTTGGTCACCTCGTATCGAGCCTTGCCTATATATGTCTGGACTTACACTGAATGGTCTTTCTGGCCTAACACAAGAGGTTAAATATCAGTACTGAAAGGGATAATATCATTAGTAGACAGACATTCAAGTAAGATATTGAATTCTTTTGGCTGCCATTGTTAAGAATGTCCGCTCTTCTTTCTCTTCTCAGGCTGGTTTTGTGGTTCACATATTCCCACCTTGTGAATTTGTAGACGGCGCAGTGTTGAAACATGCCAGTATAGATCTCATAGAACAGCTGCGAGAAGTACCCCATGCCGTCATTATCATTGCCACTACTTGAAAATTGGATTTTTACAACCCGAAATGTGACTTCAAAGATGTCTTCCATGGATTTGAATTCAGTATTCTTCTATTTTTTCCAATTTTGGATTATATCTAAATAATTATCAAAATTAATCCATCTTGGAGCATAGTATGAAATGGATTACATTTCCATTGTGTTTTGTCCCCTAGAAAAAGTGAACGGATATTCTCAAATTGGAGTTTTTTATATTCTCTATGGAATGAAATTCACTATCGAAACCTAATGCACCATACAAGTGAGAAGCATTATACAAGAACATTATTTTGAAGGGAAAAAAAAGAAAATTTTGTGAATTATAATGCAAATATCCCCTTCATCTAATGAATTTGGATTACAAGAAAATCTTGGATTAACAATGAAATCATGGATTTTAAAGCAAAATTCCAATGCTGAGTTAGATTCAACTTTCCCGGATATACACAATGTTTCAACTGAAAACATTCAATACTTCCCAAACTCAGATGAAAAAAGAGACTTTGGATACAAATTACAAGACAATTAAAATAAAATCTGGAAAACCCATTGACGTGACCTATGACCTATGACCCATTTGTAAAACAATCTGTATCATTCCAGCTGTTATTCGGATGTTAATTGTTTTCGTGTTGTAATTTTGTGCGTCATCTTAGTGTTAATTCCTTGTTTTATGTCGTAACTTTATAATCACTATTTTTTTTGTCATTGTTATTACTATGATTGTAGTTCCATTGAAGAAATGTCATTTCATCTAATATTATCTGTTTATATATATATATATGTATGTATGTATACACATATTTATATGTGTATATTCCCTCAACGGTAAAAACAATCCCATGTTTTAATGTATTACATTGCTCTTTTTCTTTTTTAACAACATATCTCCGTCTTTAGGCCTGTTCACAATAACAACAAAAAACTGTAAGTGAAGTAAAAACATCAACATTTGTTATTGATTTAATCAACTTCACCGCAGCATTGCTTGTTGTAACTGGTGTTAATGACTGGAGATTCGTCAATTACGTTTCTTCTCTTTTTAGTCTTCTTTTTTACGCTCTCTCAATAATCATAACGGTATGATTTGAAGCGGATTCTTCTTTCAGATTCAGATGATTCGTTGTCTGCTAGTGCTAATGATTAATCTTTTCTGTGGGAGCGCTTATACTGAAGTTTTTCCTGTCTTAAGAGGAAAATTGCATCATTGGAATATTGAAATGCATTGAACGCAAGCATGACTTAGTATCATGTTTGTCTTTCAGTGAATGGAAAATAATTTCATAATTAACTGTTTCAAAAAATTGATATAGATTCTATTTTGTTGAAAAGTTAAACCCAAATAGAAAGGAAGAAATAGGAATTCTCTGGTTTATCTTAGTGTTTCCTTGCGCCAACTAAGAAAGAATTCTTAGATTTAAAGTTGTCAAGCAAATAACTGTTGGTTTTTTTAAAACTTGATATATATAAATATATATATATATATATATATATTTTTGTATTTTTTTAAAAATGGAAGTAGAATTGATGGACAGAAAAGTTTTTAAATTCAGATCATTTCTCTTCTCAGAAACATTTATTTGTTTATTAAGTTTTTAGCTCTTTCTCAAGATTTGTGATAAATATATTGGTTTATGATTTACTTCGTAACAGAAACGTTTGTGATTGTATCATATAAAAACTATTGGTCACAGACATGTTGACCAGAAATGTACTCATGTTATTGCTTTAGCCCCTCTTTCTCCTTTTATCATCATCATCATTTCAATGCATTGTGTTTATAACGAGTTAACAAGGCCAAAAACGTGCATGACATAACTCAGATTATCATAGCTGACTTCTTATGGTCTTCATCCTTATTGTTTTCATTGTGTGTGTGTGTGTTTGTATATTTTAGCATTACCGTTAAAGCTACTGTTACGACTTCCTTTATGTCAACAAGAGACATATCATCATCGTAGTCATTTTGACCAGAACAAAAAAGGCTGCCAAGCAGTTTAATTTAAACCTATTGTTGTTATTGTCCTGCAGAAGGTAGCCCCATCCTATACCATATTAATATTATTGCTTTTTACTCCCATGTTTTTTTATATATTTTTTTTTGTACATAGAATTCAAATCATTCAGATACATTTTCCTGGATTTATGAGGCTGGAGCAACTCTCATACATACACTGATGTAAATATATATTATATATTCATTATGATATTAAATATATATGCCATCCATCATATTTTCATCTTTGATCCAATCATACACATTCTCATGTATGTAATTTTCTCATTAGATCTTATTAACAAATTGGTTGATGGAAAGCTGAACCTGCGTATTAGATCATATTAACATAATGGTTCACGGGAACACTGAACCTGCATATTAGATCATATTAACATATTGATTGGGTAGTTAGCGGAATCTGCATCTTTTTAGAATTAGCATATATATTGCTAGGAAGTATTTGAGGTGATTGTTTTATTTTATTTTTGTCGTTGCTTGCACGAGATTGCATCATTTACCTTTTAAAGAAAGTTTCTTTTAATGCTTAAATATGAAATAAACCTAGGTTACAAAATGAATGTAATAAAATCCCAGATATACGGTACCAAGGGTCCTACAGTAGGGAGAGGGGATTGCAAACCCTCCTACAAATTCTTTCACGCTATTGAGTTGAACAAGAATTATAATTATTAATCTCTTTAACATTTCATTGTCAAAAGCAGAGATAAAAAATTATTTACTAATCAAGTGTGAAACATGAAGTCAACTGATTTTGAATCTTTTAAAACAACTTTCTAGGAGAATTTTTAATTAAAAAAAAAAATTAAATAAAACTTTTCTCTTTGATATTTAAAGTTTTACAATCTACTTTTGGCTTGTTTATCAATATTATTATCGTATAATTTCTACCAAATTAATAGAAATGTCGATGTGATCCTTGAGACACATTTGCAGTCAAGGGTATTACTTTCTAAATTTGATTTTGTTTTTTCCATTCTTCATCTTCACTGTCATCCTTCCATCTGGCTTTTATTAATTCAGATATATACATAGATCTATAAATATTTGCTTTTATATTTCTTCTAGAATCCGAACAAACAAATAGCTTACTACATACAACAACGGTTCATGTAGGTCCTTAGGAAGACGGTTCAAACTCCTTTTTACCAACTCCAAGCAATAGGCCAACTTGATTCTCTCTCTCTCTTTGGCTAACCATGTCCAGCATTTTGAAAATATTTCCAAGAGTTATATTCAAAGAAGTCTCCTTAATAATTGCTCAATGTGTGTTCCATTGTCATAAATGTTTGTCAACATTGCCCTTGTTATTTAATGGGGATGTAAATATATAACAGTTAAAAGATTTGACAAGGAGGTCTTTTCCCAAATTACAAGGGTTATCCGTTCTTCTTGTACCCCTACTTTCTTTGGTTAACCCATGATGTGTGTAGTGGATTGTTACCAGGAAGTTCTTCTGTTTTGGCATTGAGTTTTTTCTGATGATCTTCTTTGTTACATCTGTGAGAACTCATCTGTTCATACCCAAGCCATAGGTCCACATAGGATGAGTGAGCAACTAATAGTTTCACTGAGTTGATCTTTAGATGTAGTGTGCTTATACATCTAGATGGGAATAATAATAACACCAATAACAATAATAATAATAGTAATAATAATACTAATAATGATAATAATAGTAATAATAACACTAACAATAATAATAATAATAACAACACTAATTATAGTAATAACAACACATAATGATGATAATGATAATAATAATGAGAAGAAGAAGAAGGGTGATGATGATAAATAATAAATAATATTAGTAATAATGACAATAATAATAATAATAATATTAATGCTAATAATAATAATAATAATAATAATGACAATATAATAATAATAATAGGAGTAGTGATGATCCGGATAATGATGATGATTAATAAATTTGTAGACATTGTAATACTATTGGCTAGTTGAGAGTTAAAGGAATTGCACACATCCCATGTGTCCCAGGTTTGAACCCTGCTCATGACTTTCTGGTTATTTTTCCTAGGCAATATCATCTACATGTTTTCCTCCCCACCCTGCGTTGTTGGACTGCCACTGAGACTGATGCATGGGTGGGTTTAAACTGTTTCTCATTGGAAGATGAAACATTTTCCCATGGGTTTAATAAATAAGGGCAATTTGATTTCATTATAATTGAATCAAGACGTAGTTATTATTATTACTGTTTTTATTATCATTGTTATTATTAACATGTTTTCCAGGTTGTGGCTTTTAGCAGTTAGGTCACCCTTCTCTCTGTGTTACTTGTTTGTTTTGGGTGATGATTTTCAGTTCCTATCCTTATATTTTTTTTATTGTGGTGTCTTACTCTGTGATCTAGTTTTACTCTGTTCTGGAGTGGATTTTCTGTGGCTCAGTTAAGTATTGTATTCCTTTTTTTTCTTCTTCTTTTTTTTTGTTTGTAATTCTTTATTCGCTTGTCTTGATAAAGTTTTTTTTAACTGAAACGTCGACTGTGTCTTGTTGTCTTTATTTTTGTTGAGTTGATCACACATTATTCTTGTTCGTTGACTGTAGTTATTTGAAGTAATAGTTGTATTAACTAGAAGACAGTTGTTGAACATGATCTCAAATAACTTCTCCTTGGTTTAACTTAGTAATTGAAATTGAGATTAGAAGTTCATGTCTAGGACTTTAGGGCATTTTTAAAGAAAGAAGATATCGTAGCTTTATGAATCTGTAGTGTTGTTGCATGTCTTATTAGTCACTGTGCGGTTTACTCTCGCTAGCTTCATTTTGACTAAAAAGTTGTGTTTAGTGTTCGTGTCGTCGGCTCATCTTGGATGAATTTAAGATTAGTGTTTCATATCTGGCTGCATTATTGTCAACATTACATGTATAATTGTTATCTCGTTACATTACACATAGATTAATCTGTTCCACGCTCATTTCATTTCATTTCATTTCATTTCACTGGCAAGCTTCACTGAAAACAATGTCAACTAGATCACATGATTCATGAATTGTCCATAGATGTATTTCAATCAATCGCCATTCAGATTAACCATCGTGTCATTTGGATCCATTTCTCATTCTCATTCATATCACCCAAAAATTATGGCAGCAAAATTTTGCTTTCTTTTAATTTTTGTTTTCCTCAAAATGTTTTTTTTCCCTCGTGCATTGAATGGAAAAGAGATATATATATATCTATCTATATATATAAATTATAAATATATATTGAAAATGATAACCACTGCATTTGTTAAAGTGAATTGACTGTATGTTATTTATTTAAATCTACGATGTAAAGCTTTCAAAGATTTCTTTTGTTTCCAGTGCTTCCCCTCCTCTATGTTTGATCTTTGATGCTTTCTTTCAATCCAGTTCACATCATCAAGTATTTGAGTATTCATAATCATTCATATTTCCGTGCTGATTTCATATTCTACCTTCCAAATTTACTGTTTATCCTTTTGTCCGTCAGTCTCTCTTTCATGTTTCTGTCAGTCTATTTTCCCCTTTTGCTTCCATCTGCTTTTCCTCCCTCTTTATCTTACTGCCGTTTTCAAATGAAAGGCAGTGATTACAATGACTATTGGCCTGCAGTTACTGCCTTTCATTTGAAAACGGCAGCTTACTCCTCACTCTCTCTCTCTCTCTTCCTCTTCTTCTACAAACTTCAAAGCTTTTCCTTATTCGTTCTGCTTCTTCATAGCAAATTATGTTGCTGTTTGTATGTAAAGTAAACTGATTAGAATGTGTATAAATTCTTTATTTTGCACTCGTGTTGAACAATTTGGAGATGAAATAATTGTACATAGAATTTGTTAAAGAAATCAACAGCTAATGTGATACATCTTCTAAATGTCTAATAAACATCTGTCATGAAAATTTATTGAATCAAAAATGTTCATGAGACTTGTTTTTATTTAGGCTTTGTTTTTTTTACACACTTTACTTTCTAATATTTATTTTGTGGCCAGGTAGCTCACTTGGTAGAGCGTTTGGTTACCAAACTACGAGCCCCGGGTTCGAACCCTCAGTCCCAGCAGATTTTTCTCGTGGCTTTCCTGTTGACCCAACAGTGAATGGATAGCTAGATCTTTTTAGGCCCGACGAAAGTAAAGTCGGCGTGGAAAGCAATGGCAAACTAACACATTATAAAAATAAAAAGCTGTTAGTGTATGCCTTAATAAATTGAAACTCTACTTCTGATTTCTGCTACGCTCAGTAATGAGTATGGGAAAAACTTAAAAACTTTTTACTTTACTTTCTAATAATGAGAGAATTAAACTGATTTTCTTTTTCCTACTTTTCTGATAAACTCAACTTCTTCGGACACTTCTTGTCAATTTCCTGGTTGATAACACAGATCTAACATAGAAAAGGGTACATTTTTGCCAAACACTCATAATGATACTCCTATGGGTCATTCTAAAAACCAATGGGTCATGTCCATAGTGTCTTCGTATATAGGTAAAAGAGTAAAGAGCGTTCTTATATATAGCGTGTTTCCTCTAAATGTGATCAATGCACTTTACAGAGTTTCCCTGGCAGTGGCAGGCAATTGCAATCCAAAATCCTTCTCAACCCCCAGGGGGCATACAGAGGGGTGACCGGATGAAAGGCGCTTCACTCTAGCATAGTGACAAGATCTTCCACTACCTATAGCCGGATACCCATTTTACACCTGGGTACGGTGAGGAAATGCATGTAAAGAGTCTCCTACTAAATACTCAACATCACGCCCTACCGGGACTAGAGCATTGGGTTGCCAAATTATGAGCTCCGGAATCAAACCCTCAGTTCTGGCAGATTTTTCTCGTGGCTTCCCCTGTCAACCCAGTATGGGTTGGACAACCGCAATATTTCACTTTTTACCATTGGCTGTTTATTAATTATATAAACACTAAATCTACCTTTACACCTCTCTCTGGGTTGCTCTAATGTTTTGGCCCCTTTTGTCATTTATTTAATGGGGCATCTTACACAATGTACAAAATTGCAATGGGTCAATTTGTTCCTGTATGCGCCAATTGGCGTGGGGCGCATATAAAAAATGAACCCTGATAACTGATAGAACACTCCAGCAGCTCACACACTGCTCCAGTCGGCAAGATAACTTGTTAGAATTAAATCCTGCTAGACGCTAGACACTAACTTATCACAGTTACTGTAACACATTGGACATGTGTCCTTAGGTAAGACATTTTGTCCCTTATTTTTAACCACAGAGTAGCAGACTGTTACTGTTAGACAGCATTATCTTTGTTCAATAAATGCAGGGATACCTAATGGCTAATGGGCTGTTAGTCTTGTCCTATGTGCTCTGTGTTGCCATTTTACAGTGGGGCGTATTAGTATATATATGTATTTGTTAAGCACCATGAACACTGCTGTGCTGTGGATAGGAGTGCTATGAGAGGGACTGTTGACTTTGACTATAAAAATAAACACCTAACATTAGTTAGTTATTTGTGTCAACTACTAAGGTCATCTCAGAGCCATGGAAAAATTAAGATGATAGGCAAGCTAAAAGAAAGAATACAGAAGAAGAAGAAGTCGATTTTAGAAGAGGGATAATAAATTCGCCAAGGAGGAAAATCAGTACTTCAAGTAATAAGTAAATACATATATAATAATAATAATAAAGATAACTGAAAGGAAAGATGATTTTCATTTACATAACAAAAAAAACATACATCATCTCTCAAAAACAAAAAACCTAAATAATGATGACCATCAAGCCCCAAAAATATGCCGCAAAGACAACCAAGAATGTTCTATTGCCCTTTGTATACAAAAGTACTTGGTTCTTCTTGATAGCAAGTGGACCCGATAGTATTTTTTCAAGTCGAGCAATGCACACAAATGGGGGATGGCCACCAGGATATGCCTCCTTCCCTCTGCAGCAAACCCTCCACCCTCTGACTCTGAGGGGGCAAAAGAGCCTGATAAGACAGAAGATAGAAAGAAGACAGATGAGAGAAGAAGCTGTCGTTCCCTTAGTCACTTTTTACAACACGCACATGGAAAGAAAGCGGTGTTCTTTCCTCTCAATTGAGGACCCCGGATTGAACGAGAGGGACATAAGTGTAGAGCTAAGACAAGTCTTGATATTTTATAATACATGTACATAATATGTATAACATGGTGACGAACCATGGTGGGGGTTGCTGGCTAGGATCTCCATTAAAAGATGCAATTTGCCTTAAGTTCAAACCAGTGTAGTTTAATAATTTTTACGAACGATTAAAAATATGCGTTTGATTCCAAATAAAATGAAGCCACCGTTTGGATGAGCGATAAAGAAAAAATAAATAATTAAAGTATTTTTTTTTTTACAAATATTTTTAAAAAATCTAGATTCTAGATCCAGACATTCACCAGACCAAGATCTTGAGAACAGAACAACAGTATTGAAAACCTTACAAACGGGCAAGACAAATTTAATAATAGCTAAGTTGAAGTTTTATTTCGTCATGTAATGCCTTTTGTCTTTGATTATTAAAGTATTAAAGAAATATCCTTGAAAAGTCTGCTATTCTGTCCTATCTGTTGGGTTTTTTAGTTTTTCCATACTGATTTGTTCTCTACATCTATTTCTGGTTTTGGGCTGGATCTAGATCTAGATATCTAGATCTAGATCTAGATCTAGATCTAGATAATATATTTTTTTCTTTCTTTTTTTTTTTTTTTCTTTTTTTTTCTTCTAATTTTTAATATATTTATAAATGCAGCCGTCAAAATACAACAAGCATGCATATTGCTCTGCTATATACTCACTAATCTAATAATCTGCTTTTTGGATTAAAACGGCAGCATATTATACTCTTAATAGCTTCTGTAGAGTGATATCCTTCAGAGCACAGTTAATGGCAAAAAGAGACCCGGCAGACAAAAGAATAAAATGAATAGACAACATCCAGGAGTGGACAGGGAAGATTTTTGATGCAAGCCAGACCCTCGCCAGAAACCGCCAGAAATAGAGTGAGCTGTGCAGAGCAGTCTTGCGTGGTGCCCCCACAACCCTTGGTTACGAGATAAGCAAAGCAAGGCAAGGGTGACGTTAGAAACAAAACAAAATAAATCAAAGCACAAATAAGTTATAAATAGATGCAAATAAATTGCCGTTACGCCTAGATACTAGATCTAATCATAAATACTCTACTTAAAAATCTCAATAAGCTCTACTTTTTGGACGCACCAATCCTTCCAAGAGAGACAACTAGAAAAAATGGTTTCCACAGCGACGAGAAGAGAAATTAATTCCCCTTTTCACATAATATGGTTCTGTCACTTCGATCAGTTTGGATCGGGTCATCATTCCAGTCCATAATTTAGATGAGATCAGAAAGAGGTTCCTAAATTAAGTGAAGCTAGACTGATTTCCTCATCATGAAGTCTCACCATTCATAAAGGCCTTAAGCAAGAAATATAATATAATAAAAACACTGCTCATAGTATTAAGGAGAATGGCATGTCTATGGTTTTAGTTTTATACCATAACCGACAGCAACGAGTCGTCATTAACGGTGGATCCTCTTCCGAGATGACGCTACTTAATCTGGTGCTCCTCAAGGATCAGTTCTCGGCCCTTATATGTTTACATTATAACATACACAACAACAATAACACTCATCACAACATCGCATAGTGTTGACCACCATCTGTTGTTGTTGTTGTTTTGAATTAATTTTACCATGTCCACTATGTGAAATAGCTGTTAAAGAAATAATCGTGAAAAATCCATCAGTTGTGAGGGAAAATTTCATTTATATTTTAATAGAATTAATCAAATTTATTTGAAAATGTCGTTGCTTATCCCTCCTTTCTGTGGGTATCCTATACTACTATGACAATAAGTCTGTTTTGCTTTCTGATGAAGTGTAATAGCATCAAGTTAATTATCAAAATTTTATCCTACGTGTTTCAAATTTCAATTTAGCTTGTGTTATAGTTGTTTGTTAATAATAATAAGATAATAAAGCGTTTTATATAGCGCGTTTCCACTTAATGCGCTCAATGTACTTTACATGGTTTCCCTGGCAGACCAATGCAATCCAAAATCCTTCTCAACCCCTTGTGAAAGGCCATTCACTCGAGCATACTGACAAGATCTTACTCTACCTATGGCCAGGTATCCAAGAACTCAACCCAACAGGACATCGAACCTGGGACCTTTCGATCACCAACCCAAATATCTACCACTAGACCACGATGTTAATGCTTTTGTGTTTGTCAATTTTAGACAAGGAATGTGGCAAATCCACAATGTATTTATTGTCTTACCTTTGATACCTTTGGCTATAACTTTTACAAAGACAGCATTGCAGTTAAAAACTTAATATGACACGATAGTTCGTGACATAACATTACATTTGCTGTATATCTCTAAGCTGTTTTTGAAAAACATAGCAATTATTGTTAAATCATAGGTCTAATGGATTGCTGCATGTTAACTTTAATATTACTATTTCGTAATTAGATCCAATATTTTAAGCTCAAAACAAATAAGGATAATATTGAAAATATCACAGTGAATGGTCGTAAAATTAAAATTCAACATTGAAACTATAGTTTGTTTCATAATTGTCTGTCTCAGAAAAAGCGCTGCATCTCTGAATCTGTCTTTTGGATTTCGGTGAAATTTTGAAAGTGGGCTGAGATTGTTCATAACGTTAAGGCAGAGAGAGAGAGAGAGAGAGAGAGAGAGAGAGAGAGAGAGAGAGAGAGAGAGAGAGAGAGAGAGAGAGAGA
>JASKDV010176590.1:0-13006 GCA_032466395.1 Aegires albopunctatus
TAGAAATAGGAAGGCTACGTTCACTAGCCTTCCTATTTCTATTTATATCTCATTTCCTTTTGGATCTCCTCTGTTCCCATCAGACAAGTGTTCCATTTTTCCTTTGTTTGTTTGTCTTGATGAAGATTTTTTAATCGTAACGTCGACTTTGTTTTGTTTAGTCTTTATTTGGTTGAGTTTCTTATACATTTCTTTGTTCTTATTCTAACTATTCTATTATTAATTATTATGTAGTATATATATATAAATTTGTAGCTGTTTTTAGAAATTATTTACTCTCTTAAGGCTTTTTAAAAAGGATAAGGTAACCATTGAAGCAGAGAAATTAAAGAAAAATAAAACCATTTAGGAGGAAACTGAATGTACTGGACTATGTTTTATTAACTTTATAGAATATCCATTATATTTCGTCTTTATCTCTTTCAATTAATACCCAGTCATTTTAAATACTGAACCCACCTAATTCTTGGCAATACAGTGCAGCCAGCCCACTTATAACATCATCGAATATACCGACTTCCTGCTTATAGTTATAGCGAAGTCGCATCAAAATCAAAGTCCCATTTTTTATCTTATATATCACAAGTAATGAAATATCCAATATTGCGACATGAAATTTGACGATCTGGCTTATATACCAACATCCCTTCTTGGTTAGAGTCGGCAATATTAATTCAATAGCAGTCCAATGACAACCCTTGCTTGCCAAACCAATAAAATTCAACGCACTTAGGCTATCACGGCAAGCTAGAACCACAATTTCTTCCAACCTCTAAAATTTGCCCATTTAGGGCCAAACATGTCGTTATAAATGGAATGTACTGTATCTATATCAGCCTGACACTATCATTACAATTACAAAGCTATTCACAACATTGTGTCTTAGTCTTAAAACTAGACATTATACATCAAATAGAAGAGAAATAAGTTATCCATTTGTCTGTGTATTCAATTTGTTGATAAGAATACTAAATAAAATCTTGCTATTGCGTCGTGTCACAGGGCTGGCTTAATAAATGGCTGAGTTAATGAACCAATTGTATTGGCTTACAGTCCACAATTGAAATTAAATAGTGAGCTGATTGTAGCGGCTTGAGCTGCCAAAAAAGTTGATTCAATGACCAAACTTCAAGAGTAAAAGTTTACATATAAAAAGTTAAATCTCCCTCTTCTTTTTCACAATCGCTCTAGGTAAACGGCTTCTCTGTCTGGATAAAAAACCTTGCTCTCCCTCGTGCTGGTTGCAAGGCAATTGGATTTTTAAACAAGTTGGACCAAGGAACCCCGCTGAAATATAAGACCTCATTTGCTGACATCGGCCTCACTGCACCCAATGGATACAATGTCACTGAGGCCTTTGAAGGCAAACCTATAGGAAGTTTCAAACTCACCCAGGAGTTTGTGACAAGTGTGGATCCCACTAGTATTTATATCATGATTGCATGTCCTTTATAAAACTTTATATATATATATATAAGAATTAAGTTGCCTGTGGGAATATAAGTTGATTGGTAGTTTATTTTTATTAAAGATGTACACTGGAAAACGTTTAGCCCAAAAACTAAGAATTTTTATATAGCACTGGTTGAAGTCTAGTTTTAAAAAAGCTGTCTGCTGTCAAATAGATATTGTATCAGTAATCAATTTCATCTTTAACGTTGAGATTGAGAAGTAATGCATTCCAGATATAGTTGGACTAATGAACAAGGAGGAATGGATATATCTTTGTTCAATTGTAACTGTACTGTTAACTTGTAAATCAAATAATGTTAAATTCTTGTCCATCCTGTCACCTTTCCTATACATAGACTTATATTTTTATAAGTAAATGGCTTATGGCTTTACTCCTTCCTACTTATACCTATAGACCTGCCTTGCACTTGCACTCATTTATTATTGTAGATAACATGTCTGTTTCCAATTTTTGTGGGAGAGACACAATTATATGTTCAAGTTTAATACTATAATAGAATGGTGAAATGAGATGCGAGGTATCTCGCACAAGAAAATGAGCATTTCTATTGGCCAATTTATGCAATAGAAAGTCCAAAATGCACTTTATCTGATACAATATACTATACTATAAGCCTTGACTTATATAATAGACTTAACGTTTTTAACGGCTAAATGTTTTCGAAGGTATGTTGTGTAGTATGCACTGTGTGGTAATTAGCTTTTTTTTTTCTCTCTCATTTATAACTGTCGAATATATCCTATATTTTGACTTTGTTTGATGCTTTAATTGATATTAAGATGTATTTTCTTTAATAAATAATGTTTCTTGTATTGTATGATCCAGAATTTAAAAAATGTCCTTCTAAATGCACTTGAAATTGTCCATATAAAATAGAATGGAAGTGTATGTAATTGTCATTCCATGTTTTTGTATCCTGGATGCTCTGATTTTTATATTCAATGTGCAATTACTGCAATACATGTACAATTTCATTCAATGACAATTTTTATTCTGTAATTTTTTTTTCTATTTAATGGTATAGATGTATTGAATTGATTCTATTTTTTTAAAAACTTGATTTATAAATATGGTATTGCTTTACTTTAACAATACACTTTTTTTTACTTAAATTGTGGTGAAATGTCCATGCTTTTTATTTCAATTTGTCTGCACGTATATCAAGATGATCGATATCGTGTCATTGAAAATTGGGCCAGAAAAATAATGACAGCAATCCTTTTAGATTTTACATATCGTTTTTCCCCATGTTCGTAACTGAGGGAAGAGGAAATCAGGAGTAGAGTCCCAATTTTTTTAAGGCATATGGCTTAGTGTGGTAGTTTGCCATGCCGACTTTACTTTCGCCGGATCTGACTGCTGGGTCGACAGGGAGGCCCTGAGAAAAATCGGCCTGAACTGGGGGTTTGAACCCAGGGCTCGGAGTTTAGCAGCCCAACGCTCTACTAAGCTACTTGGCCTACAAATCATGGCTATTTTTAAAAGTCCATAATCTTATATTTAAAAAATATGCTCAGTTATAGAGATTATGGTTAGCTTGTTGTAAGATTTGCTTATAATTATATTGCTCAATTTTTTTTTTCTGTTGAGCAATACGTGTCAAAATTTACTCAAGACATTCCATGTTCTGATAAAGTGAAGCTAGGATAAGATCATAGATGGAAAGTTTGTCTTGAAGTTGAAGTCCTTGTAATACAAGTTGTAATATCCTAGATCTTGTTGAATCTATGATTTATATACATGTACATCAAATTACAGAAAATGATATTGCAGGGTTATATTGTGGTTAAAGAAATCTGTGCGTGGTGGTAGGCCTGTGTCACATTCCCCTCGCCCACTATTGACATATATCATCATATACCGGTATTGATATTGATTATTGATTGTGTTTGCATGCAGTGTGAATCTGTTTTGTAGCAAAATTCATGAGATATATAGGTATAAGTCCACCTTGGGTAGTATTCAAATTTTTAAAGGTTGTCTATCTCGTTGAATCAGACTGCTTGATATGAATCTTGTTTGATCTTAATAATTATTTTTTTTATTCATGATAGGCCTACATTGAATTTGAATTGAGAAATCCTGGGCATTCCAATCTTCTCATTACATATACATGAGATCTTGTCATATCTGAGGTCAACTGTATGTCATTTTCATTTAATGAAACAAACCTTTATTTTAATATTTATAATAACTATGACAGCTCTGTCTTTACCATTTAGTCTAATACTAATGGTGCTGCTGGATCTTCTGTTATTAAAGGAGAGTGCCACTGTCATTAGTCTTTCCAATTATGCCTTCATCTATGTCAAGCTTTCATTTTATAACAATAGTTAGGCCTATATAAACTATAATATTGTAATGGGAGTCTGCACATGTAGCAGATGTCATCTTTATATTTTTACTTTCAATTTTTAAATCAATTTCAAAATTTGCTCCCTTGACTCGCTTGCATGTCTTCATTGTTCATGCATGCTTTTCTTTAGATTTGTTACTTTTGATTTCAAACTTAACTAGCCTTGTCTTTTATTCTTCATCGCTTTTCTCCTGGTGCCATTGTGCCATCTTTACTACTATGCAAATTGAGCTCATTGAATGTATCTATTTTTGATTGATTTATAAATCACCATTTTTTAAATTACAATTACACAGCTCTGCAGGAGAAAGTGAAAGATAGTTAATTGAAATTGAAATTAAAAAAAGGATTGCTGTAATCTGAGTGCATAATGTTTGAGCCTTTAGTTTTATTTTAATAATTGCAACTTTTGGTGCTGATTTGAGCCTTTAGTTTTATTTTAATAATTGCAACTTTTTGGTGCTGACAGTCAAAGTCAAAGGAGTAAAACTAAGTTACCATTAGTCTATTTCACCTGAGATTTTCTTGACATTTTTTACTTTATCACTAGGCATCAGTGGCAAAGATGAAAGTATTTAAAGTTGACCCCGTTCAATTTCCCTGGAAACCAGATAATGACACTTTAAAATGACAATGTCCGATTCCCTGAAGCACTTTCCCTGACCTAAAATTCTATTATCAAACAACTTTATATATATTGACACTGTTTACAGCACAACCTCTTAATTAAACAAGACATTGTTGTTGTAGTGGTATGATTCTTCGCGCTGTTTTCTGGCCAGTAGCCTACCCGGTGAAAGTAGTAATATAAAAATACAGGAGGGTTTTTTTTTTCTTATGGAAAGACCAAAAATCCCGGTAATTTTCTGCAAATGTTCACACCTGATCAGTGAGTGGTTCAAATACGAGAAACTTGAACAGCTCCATTTCCACTTACCGACACCGGTCTGCTGAGTGACTTGAATGATATCATTGGCAATGTGTTCTTAGGTAAGAGTAGGAAGACACTTTGTCCAACTACATGTTTCTCACATGACTAAGGTTTTAGTTTGAATAAGTACCTGGTCCTTAAAACTGTTGCCCAGTACGAAAATTGTATTTGCACCTATCACAGTCTTGTCCTATATTGCTGTCAACCAGGGGAAGTGAAAAGACATTGTAAAACAATTAGATGCTTCGGCGATGTGCACCATATATTATTATATTTATATTAAGAAGAGGGCACTTTTTAAGTTTTAATTAACATCTCTAGCATAAATGCTGTCTGTCACTTGTCACCAGCATGAGTTAATCAATGGCCTTACTACTTTACATTAAAGAAGTTATTAGTGTTAGTGTTAGTGTTAGGCACGAGTAAGCCCGCCTACACTGAATTGTTTGGGGCACATATTTTCAAGTTAGTCTTGTGTCTGTTTTCATCTTGCTTGCCTTTTTCGGTAGATTCGAGGCCACCGATAGAATATCTATCATCAGTTATCAGCTAGATCTAGATCTAGATCCAGAACTTACTGCTTACTGTACTAGGCCTACTAGATCAAGACGCGCCCCGCCCCTAAAGTGCAGTGTTCGGGAACGGTATGCGCTCCTAACAGCCTTACATATAAGCTAATAATAATATATACCTTAATTAAGCAACTGAGAGGAAGAGTTATGTAAAATTGTTGGAAGAAAGTGCCTCTGACTCTGACACTTCATTCACAACCTGTATTGTAATTGTAATGATGGTTCAAATTGATATCATCATATCATACACTGATTTTAAGTACATTACAATTACAAATTACGTGCTCAAAATTTAAAAGCCAGTTCAAAGTTCATCGCTAGACTAGATTCACCTACATGTATTTCATTTGACCTGTCAATGCATGTAGATCTATCTTTTTTTTAAATCTGCATTTGTAATAAAGATTTGTTTTAAAAATATATGATGGGTTTGTGAATTTTAAAATTACAACAGCTTACTTGCGTTTCTTTATTGAAATCTTGTACATTTTAAGATTGTACAGTTGAACCCGGTTATACTATACTGAAATTGGAATACAGTAGAACCTGCTTACGTCGACATTGCTGGGGACCATTGAAATCATGTTTAGTTAAATTCTGGCTCCGCGGAAAATTGCAGAATATTGCAACTTTTTTGCAATTTTTGCCACTTGATGCAATTTCTACCATTACTCATTACTAGTGTTTCTTTTGCAATTTTGGTTACTTTTTGTGATATTAGTATTTAGTGTTAGCACCAACAAAGCAAGAAAATTTGCAATTTTCGCCATTTCTGAGCGCAATTTCAACCTTTATACCTTATGCAAATTTTTAGCATTTTCAAATGCAATTATCCGCGGGGCCAGAGTAAAGAGAAAGCTGACTTAATAAGAAATTGCAATAGGTTTGAAGAGGAGCAAGGGAATTCATCGTCATAATTGTGTACTGTATATATATTTGCCCTACATTGAAAGATATGCCGACCTGGGAAATTCTCCATTAATGTGGTGAAACTGGAGGTCAAGGCTGAAGAGGGAACCGGGCCACCATGATTCTCCCACCCACCTTTAGTTTGTTGGGTTTTTTTAGGGTAGGGAGGATAAATTCATTTTATTTTCAAAACATTTGATTTCAAACGATGTTTTTGTTCAATGATGACAGATCGGTTAATTTTAACATTAGCCTAATAGCAGTAATCATTTTGACTAAGCTCATTATAGTTATAATCCTCTCACAGAGACACATAATGAACATGATACACATAGCGGGCCTATATCACTTGCTCTACTTGCAAAGGAAATAATGCTAAAAAGACTTCCTTACTTCATGATCTCATCTTCCCTTTCGCCCCCAACCACCCCGCCCATCCCTTCCTCCCTACCCATGCTCTTGCTAGGCCTTACGCTGTTTCTATAAGTGTAATTGACTCCGGGCCCATTCTTCTTTTCACAATTCATTGGAGTTCTTTATCATATCAACATTTTATGTCACTTTGCACTTCAGTTCATAAAAGAAAAGAGGAGGGGAAAAATGTCGACGTAGTAATACTGTATAGAGAATAAGTTAGGAATTCGAATTAATATTAATAGATGTCGAGATATCTGGTACTGAAATCCTGGTTAAACTACTAAAACTTTTTCAAAAAACAGAATTATTTCTATATAAATAGACCGGTTAATCTGAACATATGCCCACTTATTATAGTACATGTATAAGTAAGTTAGTTATACTGAAATAATTTTTGGCTGGTACACTGGTGGTAGAGAACAGAAATCGCAGAAATTCTTGGTAAAAATTCAAACGGACACCAGCCACAAAGAAAATAATACAAAAAAGAAAGATTGAAAGAAAACGAAATCAAAAATCCATTGTAACACAGTGAATGGCTGTCCCAAGTCCTCATACAAAATCATTGATGCATGCAATGTTTCCTTTCCATTGACACCTATAATACCCAAAACACCATTGTAACATACTAAAATTAAAATACCTCTTACACAACGATGTTGCGCCATTATCGGTTAAGTTATACTATACTGAAACTAGTGAAACTGAAATTGTTTGACATTTTTAGGAGTTTCAGAATAAGCGGGTTCGGCTGTATAACTTCTACTTCTATTTATGGAATGTCTATTCGGAGCTGTGCTACGAACAGTGACAGTACAGAAGAGCTCTACCCTATTTTTGCAGCTGTAGCACCAACTGGAAACTCTTTTGGAATGGGGGGAAAGATTGTCACATTTTCTTTTCTTCTGTATCAGTCTCATTCACACGTTGTCTTTCATTCGACACGGCTTTCATGCAAAACAATGGTCTACTGATTTCTTCCATTCAAATTCACAATTTAAAGAACAGTTTAGAGAACAAGATTCATAATTGCCGAAGTGATTCCCAACTTTTCAACAATATTGACTGCTCCCTTGTAGGCCTACTACTTACCCAGTTCATCAATCTCTTCTTAGAACTTAGTGATAACGTGTCAATCTCTCTCTCAAATTATACACATGACAATGACATGCCAAGTCACATGTCGCGTAGATAAGATAAACTTAATATCAAATAAGCACAAACTATTATTAGTGCATGCTCTGGTCACAAGCAGACTAGACTACTGCAACTCTCTCCTCTTTGGACTTCCACAAACGAATATCTATATATATCATAATTACGCAAACCAGAAAGCGTGATCATATAACACTGAAACACTAGTCCTGCAGTCGTTACATTGGCTACCCGTGGCCAAGAGGGTTGAATACAATTACAGTATTGCTTGCTTTGTCTACAATTGCATCGACCAATCAGCTCCAGAGTATTTACAATCTATCGTACAAGTACAAGTCTACCTACTGACCAGATAGAAAATTGAGATCAACTGATTCCCCGTCTCTCCAAAACAAAATTTGTGGAACGCCCCTTCAAACATTTGGCTCCATCTGTATGGAATTCTCTTTTGCCCGAAAATAGATCATCTGGGGAAGCCTTTCATCCTTCAGGAAAAAGCTCAAAACTGACCTTTTCCACTCTTTTTTCCATTAGGTTTTGCTAATGTTTATAAATAGGAATGGGAGTGAATGAACGAATGAACATACTATGTGTGAAAGGATTAATGCGCGAATGGAATGTAAAGCGCCTCTGCTGAGCATCTGAGATGGATACCGGCGCTATATAAGTAATTATTTATTGATATTATTATTTCGAAATTCTGTTCTGCAAAACAATGATAGAATGTTTCAGTGTATTGTATCCAGGGAAAACTTGGAAAATTGTGTTGGGGCTGTATTTAAACATTGCATGATGTAGCTTGGAGATTTGAAGTTAGCCAATAAGATTTACTGTATTAAAACGTTCGTGTATTTTTAGCTCCTTAAATTCTCATAAGGTTTTAAAAATCTGCAACATCAAAATCATAGCAAATGTGATGTTTTATTTTAATTGATATTAATATTGCCCAATGTGGGATACCTGATGTTATACAAATAATAATAATAGACCATGGGATTTCTGAAAGAAAACGCTTTCAGTCAGTGTTTCACACCTTTGATGAAGTCGTCCACACTCGAAACATTTAGTATTTAGGCACCACAACTACGTGAGATTGAGATAGTGATAAACAGATAATGCTATTCATAACAGTGCTACGAATAAGGGCAGCCTTCTATTAAAAAGGTCTTGCCAACCCCAATTGATGTAACAAAAAATATTTGTGAATTGACGTTCTCCTTGGATATAGTCCATGGGTCAGAATCCATAAGGGTCACCTTTTATTGTGGGGATGGGGGATGCATCATATCGTGGTTCATAGATTAAATCAAGACTGATTAGATTTTAGAAATCACACCACAAGTATCACCAGCTAGCTTGATTCTGCTGAAGAAGAATCATTTAGACTTATTCAAATTTTATTCCTAACCTTTGGAAACCTTTGGATTATTAATTTTGACCACCATTATGAAACAGCCCTTTGCATCCAAGGAAGATGATGAAAATAAGTTTATAGTCCTTATCGCTGTTCAAATGCATACTCGCAGACTTCACTTCTGATAGCTAGATAAATTCTGAATTTAAATAATTTGATGGCTTTTTGGAATTACTTGATCACCATAGCAACCCAAAAATGGCATTTACGATCAAGCTGAAAAAGTAAAAAAACAACCCCACAACAAAAACAAAGCATAACAAAAATGCGTGAAAGAAAAGGAATCAAATTCAATAATGCAAGTTCACCAATGGATGGCGATGTATTGACAAAGATCCCAATACTAATAGACGGCTATTTCATATAGAAGTGATTGAAAAGGGTTGTCTTCAAATTGCTCGATAATGTGTTGATCGTCATCCGTGATCTAGATACTAGGTTGATCTTTAATCTTACTATTTCATGAAAATTCTTCTTACTTTGTAAATAGATCTTTAAGAGATGATGTACATTCTTAACTTTTTATCCTAGAACTGCCCCAATAAACAATGTGGAATTGAGGGCTCAGCAACGGGCATGAATCTATGGAGTGGCTGGGCTAAGCGGTAGATGTGTTGAGGCCTAAGTATAGCCTTGAAAGAGAGTGATGCACAGACAATCAGTGCTGAATTGCTAATGATTGGATAAGGCAGAATGGAAGGGAGAGGTGTGTGTGTGTATGTGTTTGTGCATAGGCCTACGTGCGCGATTTGGTACACACTGCGAGACTAGCATCCACCCACGTTCTTTTCACTGTTCAGTTGTGTGCAGAGAATATGATGTATCATTCGACTGTTGCTAGTCTAGGCATACACATAAAAATTTGGGACCCTTGCATATTGATATATCAGGAGTGAACTTTATTCCGACAGAGCTATACACTGCTTTAGTTTCGTATTTTTAATCATTAAGTAATTGTAGGTGTCAGGATGTTTCATATAATGTTTCGAGAATACTCGTAGCCCCGACCAGTAGTCATTACGAGTATACTCGTAGCCCGGATAAAAAGAGTTAAACAAACTTCAACATAATACAAAGCTTAGATATATTGTAGAATTACTGATACCATGATTTAAGGAATTTATTTTTCCCCAATCTTGTGAAAATGGTGGTGTTTTTGTACCTATGCTTATGAAGTTGATGATGAAGAATATTATGATGTCATATATATATAACAAAATGAAAGTGAAAAGTAGTACATTCTAGATTGTCAAATGGTGACTTGATTAGAGACAGGTGATATTTCCAACTTTGCTGAGCCTTTTGCAAATGTGATTTTAATTTATACCTCACTATGTTCGATAAGCAGTATCTCCTTTAAAACACATAGCTCAAAAAACTTACTTATATGTTACCATGTTCAGAAAGGCAATATTTTTAATCTATGCAGAATATTATAAAAAGATAAATGGATGCAAAATTGTGAACTTACTTTTGCACACATGACTCTATATATATATATATATATATATAATAATCATACACTTCTTTTATTCTATTCACACTCAACTGTGGCTAATATTTTTTTTAAAAAGGGAAATGAAAAAATCCAAGCCAAAGCCATTTGAATTGAAAATCAATTAATCAACAACCTGACTACTCATATGTACCATATTCACTTTCATTTTTATTTGGATGAAATATCAGACATTTATTAATATTCAATGCATATGTAATTGACTACTGTTTTAAAATATATCTACTAAAAGGACCATTAGAATATTAAATTTGGTTTTCCTTTAGGTTTGCATAATTTCACAAAAGGTTGAGAAAATATTTATAGTTCTTAAACCATCTATGATTCCAAATGCTGATAAGTAATTAATAAATATTGTCCATATGGATCATTTCAAGGACTGTCACAGTAATCGTAATTGTAATATAAGTAATAAGATTTCATAGATTATAAGGACAACAATGCAAATGAAAAATGTTAAGATCCAATGAGTGACTAACATGAGTATGACTTAATCCGGAATTTTTTTATATTAAAAGTAATCCTTTGTAAAGCAGCTAACATTAGTGTAGAACCGCATTGAGCCTTGGGTTGTATGATTCAACACTATAAAGGGCAGAATAATCAGACTGAAAAACAAGATTTCTCAAACCAGCACCTTAGTGGGTATTGAATTATGCATCTTGCTTTGGGGGTAAGCATTTTAAAAACCCTTGGCCAGTGTAAATCTGGCTATCAATTATTTGCTTGCCAATCATAGGATGATTTCTCCCTCAGGATAAAATACACTCAAAGAGTAAGCTGCTCCTATATGGATGAACAATGACTGAACCGGCAAAAAATAATATATCAAAGATGAAGAAAACAAAATTTGTCCAGCTTCCACAATATAATAATAATTTAATTGAATTAACATCATTTCAGAGATGAAAATCACACATTGACCGCCATACCACATCCCATAGCAACAGTCCTTTGGTGAAAATAACTCACCCATCATAATATTATTAAAGGCAGTAAAGTCTTTAAATAATTCATTAGGTCAAAGATAAAAGAACCCCTGGCAACAAAAACAATTTGACTAAAAATCCATCACTGCACCATTGCAGTGTTCTTAATAAAGTATATCACAAGTATCAGTCACAAGGGGCAAAAGGATAGTAAAGAATAAAAGACATTATAAAATAAGTATGATAAACTCTTAAGGCAACATTAATTGATGTAATCCCATATATATCCGCACAATGCCCTAAGCCCTGAAGGATATGAGATCCCATGGTCCCCCGTCTTGAGAATCTAAATAACTTTGAATTCCAATGACTTTGCACCATATTCCTGAATCAATTTTGTGAAGGAAGGTTTTGCTGCACCATTGGGGATGATCGAGTATGAGACAGATAGGAGGGAGATCAGGGCATCTGGGCCAGAACCAGGATAGTGAGCCATGCTCTTCTTTAGCAGGGGAAAGCTCAGTCCTCAAGGAAGAAGTAATTGCCAGACTTTTTCTGATCCACATCCTGAGGAGACATTAGAGACAGGGGAATGAATTAAATTACATGCAAAAACCAACAAAAGCAAGTAAAATCTATCCCACAAGGCAAGCAAGACAAACTAAAATGTTCATGATAAAAATTCTTGGTAGAAGCGTTTACATATTTGCATTGCAACATTTTTCACTTCAGCGTAAGTCAATAAGTGCATAATAATTAGGACTACCATATAATACAATCAGAGATGAAATAAACTCTGCAATCACAAGGTGTCCAGTATCAGAGACATTAAAAATCCTAACAGCCAAATCAAAAATCCTACCACATTTTCTCACAATTGGACATCACAAAATGATGCAGAGAAGTGAATTTCAAGACATTTACTAGATTTACTTAAAATCATATTATTAATCTTACCATTCAAGGGAAATAAAAACCAATTTATTAAATTACTTTCCACTTCTGTCTATAGACGTTAGTCTGAACAGGCCATTATTATTGCAGAGCTGTCAACCCGTAGTGAGGCTCACAAAGGGTCTGAGGCTTAGCTCACCAGCTTTTTGGCAACACCAAGAGGAATATTACACGAAAAACAATCCGCATGGCTCCGAATCGAACGACAAAAATCACAGACTTGACAAACACCATAATATTACGCCTCAAAGCCTAGCTTTCTTTATTTATGTTTTTTCCAAAATATGTTTAGTTAACTGTTTAATTACATGTATATTTCTTTGCTCAAAATGACCAAAATTTGGTAAAAGAAGCAATACATGTACATATTTTGTCAATC
>JASKDV010176601.1:0-13004 GCA_032466395.1 Aegires albopunctatus
ACGGGGAACAAGAGGAAAACGAGGAAAAAGAGAGAAAACGAGGTAAAAGAGGAAAACGAGGAAAACGAGGAAAACGAAGAAAAAGAGGAAAACGAAGAAAAAGAGTAAACGAGGAAAACGAGGAAAAAGAGGGAAAACGAGGAAAACGAGGAAAACGGGGAATAACGAGGTAAAAGAGGAAAACGAGGAAAAACGAGGAAAACGAGGAAAAAAAGAGGAAAACGAGAATAACGAGGAAAAAGGAAAACGAGGAAAACGAGGAAAAAGAGGAAAACGAAGAAAAGGAGGAAAACTAGGAAAAAGAGGAAAACGAGGAAAACGAGGAAAACGGGGAAAAAAGAGGAAAACGGGAATAACGAGGAAAAAGGAAAACGAGGACAACGAGGAAAAAGGAAAACGAGGAAAACGAGGAAAAAGAGGGAAAACGAGGAAAAACAAGGAAAAAGAGGAACACGAGGTAAAAAAAGGAAAACGAGGATAACGAGAAAAGCAAGGTGAGAGAGATAAAAGAGGAAAACGAGGAAAATTAGGTAAAAGAGGTAAAAGAGGTAAAACTGGAAAACGAGGAAAAACGAGGAAAAAGAGGAAAACGAGGAAAAACGAGGGAAAACGAGGAAAACGAGGAAGAAGACGAAAACGATGGAAAAGGAAAACGAGGAAAAACGGGGAACAAGAGGAAAACGAGGAAAAAGAGAGAAAACGAGGTAAAAGAGGAAAACGAGGAAAACGAGGAAAACGAAGAAAAAGAGGAAAACGAAGAAAAAGAGTAAACGAGGAAAACGAGGAAAAAGAGGGAAAACGAGGAAAACGAGGAAAACGGGGAATAACGAGGTAAAAGAGGAAAACGAGGAAAAACGAGGAAAACGAGGAAAAAAAGAGGAAAACGAGAATAACGAGGAAAAAGGAAAACGAGGAAAAATGAGGAAAAAGAGGAAAAACGAGGAAAAAGAGGAAAACGAGGTAAAAAAGGAAACCGAGGATAACGAGAAAAAGAAGGTGAGAGAGATGAAAGAGGAAAATTAGGTAAAAGAGGCAAAAGAGGTAAAACAGGAAAACGAGGAATAACGAGGAAAAACGAGGAAAAACGTGGAAAACGAGGAAAAAGAGGAAAACGAAGAAATAGAGGAAAACGAGGAAAAACGAGGAAAAAGAGGAAAACGAGGAAAGAGAGGAAAACGAGGAAAAACGAGGAAAAACGAGGAGCACGAGGAAAACGAGGTAAGAGAGGGAAAACGAGGGAAAACGAGGAAAAACGAGGAAAACGAGGAAAACGAGGTATGAGAGGGAAAACGAGGAAAACGAGATAAACGACGTGAGAGAGGTAAATGAGGAAAACGAGGAAAACGAGGAAAATGAGGTAAAAGAGGTAAAAGAGGTAAAAGAGGAAAAACGAGAAAAAAACGAGGAAAAATGAGGAAAAACGAGGAACAATGAGGAAAAACGAGGAAAAAGAGGAAAACGAGGAAAACGAGGAAAAACGAGGAAAAACGAGGAAAACGAAGAAAACGAAGTAAAAGAGGAAAACGAGGAAAACGAGGTAAAAGAGGAAAACGAGGATAACGAGGATAACGAGAAAAACGAGGTGAGAGAGGTAAAAGAGGAAAACGAGGAAAACGAGGATAACGAGAAAAACGAGATGAAAGAGGAAAACGAGGTAAAGAGGTAAACGAGGAAAAAGAGGGAAAAAAAAAAGAAAATTAAGAAAATTAAATTAAGAAGAGAAATTAAGAAGAGAAATTAAGAAGAGAAATTAAGAAGAGAAATTAAGAAGAGAAATTAAGAAGAGAAATTAAGAAGTGAAATTAAGAAGAGAAATTTAGAAAGAAATTAAGAAAAGAAAATGGAAGAAAAAGGAAGAAAAAAGGAAGAAAAAAGGAAGAAAAGGGAAGAAAAAAAGGAAGAAAAAGGAAGAAAAAAGGAAGAAAAAGGAAGAGAAAAAAAGGAAGAAAAAAAGGAAGAAAAAAGGAGGACAAAAGGAAGTTGTTTTTAAAGTAAAGGGAAATGAAAGAGGAAACGAATGTTATTAATCATCCAGATATCAGATGCATAATTAATTGAATGGTTGATAATTATCTTCAAATCACACGCATTTTAAGTCTGCAATAAGCGTTTCTAAGAGAATCTATTTCCAAAAATTGTCAAGCATATGTATGTTGCAAAGGAAAGTCCAAGCTCTGCTTTTTGTGTTAAAGTGATCAAATGTATATTTATCTTGCTGCATAGCCTGCTTCATGTCTTTTACAAGGAAATAGAAAAAGGAATCTTATATTCTTCACCTTAAGCTTGTTCTTGCAGTAATAATGGAATCTTCCCTTATATTAAGGATAAAAATATGTAAGGAATAATGATAATGATGACAATGTAGATGGTTAAGACAATGAGGATGATGATTTTTGATTAGGTGATGAAACATTGTTCAAACAATCTTCTGCTACTAAATAATAAGGTTCAAATAAATTGACAAAAAATCTCATCTGCAGGCTTATCTGATGAATATTTAAAAAACCAATCACCAGTGTAGTGTCAGCAATAACATCAGTTTACCATTGAGAATAAAATGGATGAATGATTTTCTTTTCACTGTGCCCTCTGCATCAGCTTTAATACAATCAAAGTAATCAAAGGCCCCAAAGAGTAGAAAACCGATGCGCTACTTTTCTCACGTTAACTAAGTCTCATTATGATGAATTCTGGACGAATGAAGTCGCAAAGGTGGACACAGACCTTTATTAGGCGTCCTTAGGTGCGCGTGCTAGGTGTGTGTGTTGGACGGAATGTTTCACAAGGTTGTCCTTGGGTGTGCGTGTTGGACGGAATGGGTATAAAGCTCCAACTAGGTATGAACAGTGTCCTTTGGGGCAGTTACAGACAGGCGCCCGACACGGACGGTTATTATACATCTATCGCGAAACTTAAATTGATCTTGATTCGCTTTAAATAAACTTTTCTCAGCCACAGTGGCATTCTTTCCCCACCCCCAAGCATCAACCCTGCTGACCCTTATCGTTTCACTCCGGGTCACTTTTGCCGTCAGCACCACGATTGGACGGGGAGAGACGGGTACCCATGAAGCATATTCTGTGCTCTAGTAATGTACTAGAGTGTCGCGTTGATCTCTGCCCCTCTCTCCCTCTCTTTCTTTGTCTAGCCTAGCCCAATCGTGTCAGTGTCGAGGCTACGCCCAGTGGGCCAGTAGGCCTACAGTAGCCCGCGTACTGTGTTACATTTACTACTTTTCATTCTTCACTCTACGACGATTGCCAGTTTGAATCTCAGTTTTAGTACATCCAGATCTACGCTAGTCTATCGCAAAACGAGCATTAACCATAACAGAAACAAACGAGTCACAAGAAGATAACATTGAGCCTGGAAACCAAAATGCAGCTTCTGAATAAGAGATGTCAATGAAGCAGAATGAAATTGCCGTGAAATACGAGGTGTCAAAAGGCACTGTGTCTGTTCTCATTTTCAATTGAAAGGTTGTTACCCTTGAAAATGGATAAGGTGTGCGTGTTGGACGAAATGTTTATGAAGGTTGTCCTTAATTTGTGAGTTGGACGGAATGTGTCGTTAGGTATAAGTGTAGGACGTATTAATATGCAATGGACGAATGGGGTTTTGTTGTAAGTTGGTGTGTATATTTGTGTTTTGCATATCTTGTGTTTTTCATCTCCCAAAATACTCTTAAAACTTACACATAAAACAATTAGATACCGCACGCTACTCACACCATAATATAAGAATTACCAAAAATAGGTGACTCTCATTCACCGCTGTTAATCGCTTGTCGTTATAATGAAATTTTGCAGCAATACGTCATGTAAACTTCGAAATTATAAGGCGAACCAAGATTCTTCACCTAAAGACCCCGTGAATTATACTTTGATCCTTTGTTTTGTTTATCAAATTCCCCTGGTTCATGGCTTGGATGTTATAGATAGATCTAGATGAAGGATGGATTATCATACAAGACACCTATAGATGAGTTTATAGTCCGTGTCTTCGCTCAATGCAGACAAGTCTTTACATTAATTACATCCCCGGCAGATAATTGTTATACCAATACCTTCTCAACTCAGCGCTTTCCTACTGCAGGTTATATCATAGAGAAGATCTTGAAGCTGCTTCTACCGGGAATGGTATTTTTTAAACATCTCGGTATAAATAAACTTTCCAAGGACTCAGCGTCGAAACAAACGATGGCGGGAATGGAACTTACAACCTTTCGATTGCGAACCGACCAAGGCGCCTTGGAATGATCGGGCATGGATTGTCTTTCTGCTAAGCTTAGGGGTACGACCATGCTATCATTTGAATCACACGGTCAGAACGGATTGTTTTCAGTGTAGAAGATTGTGAGCCGAATAAATGTGAGTAGTGTGCGTGTGATGACAAATAACAAAATGGATTGCTTTCCCTTATTAACACCAGATTCGCGTTCCGTACGCTTTCGATTCTAGTTTTCGCTTGCTCCGTTTGCTACTTTCTAATATCTCTTGTCTAGTTTGATAAGGAAGAATAAAATGGTTCAAAAGCTGTCAATGGTTTTAAAATTGTGTTAGATAGAGAACTCCATGACCTTAAACAATTACAATGTTATTGGTGAATGATGTTTGCAAATTAAGCACGTTGAATCATTGTTGTCATTAATAATTGATATTATTTCTCGCCAGTTTACGTTAATTTGATTCATTTATATTGATCAATCAAAGCCAATAGCCTGAATTTTGATCCCTTAAACAAGGCCTATATCATATGATGTTCTATGATATTAACGGTCTATGATCATTATAGAATAACTAGACACTAAGTCTTTCCAAAACTTTAATAATCAAACAAGTTAGTTGATTGCTTTGATTTTCCATCGGTTCCGCTTTGAACTGATTCCGTATTAGTATGGTCTCGCCTTTAGCAAGCGATTCTCACAATGAAAAGGGAAATAGAGAACGGTCGAAAGATTAAATTGGAGACAGAACAATGGTATAGTGAAAATGCTTGACAAGAATCGGCGTTAGCTGTCAAACGGAGGGTGTCCGAAAAATGTATTCACACCAAACTGTATGCATGTCTAGTTCTCTGTATTCTTTGTTGCAGTCGGCCAGGGGAAGTGATAAGTGATATAAAGCGCTGAAAGGTTCCGGCGATAGCTACTAGTTCAACGCAATTTTAACTTTAAAGATTTACAATAGCATGGGAACAGTCTCAATTTGGAGTACAAACATATTTCTAAAATTAAGTTCCCTTGCATATTAAAATGGATGATAAATGTTTTTCTAGAGTACATTAAAATTTATCACAAGTTGAAATTGCTGCAAAACTTCAATACATGTACACGTGCTAATGATAATGATTATTCAATGAAAGATAAGCGAGATATTGCGTTCAACAAGAGTCACCTTTCTTGGGTTCACCATTTCACCAACATTCAATTCCTCAAGTGATAATGAACATACAAACGAAGAGAAAAACACATAACTCAAATAATGGAGGCAAAGCGAAACTCAGCGCTGAGTTCGCGGTGGATGGTGGGACGAGAGATCATGTGATTGTAGCCATTATTTAATATATTATGGCATTCCTTTCTATATACGGTACTAGATAATAAGATGTCACTGTACTAGAGATTATTACTATATTATGATGCATAACTCTGGATACTAGATGCTATGGAATATGTACTGCACTCGATTGTAGATACATGTACTAGAAACAGCAATATGCGCGGCACTCGACTCCAGATACTAGACTTAAAGAAAATACATGGAACTGGATTCTAGATACTAGATGCTATAGATTATGCATATAACTTAATTCTAGATACTAGATGTATGGACTATAAATGGAACTGATTCTAGATATTAAATGCTATGGATTATACATAAAACTGGATTCTAGATTCTAGATGCTATAGATTATACAGGAAACTGGATTCTAGATACTAAATGCTATAATAGTTTATACATGAAACTCGATTCTAGATACTAGATGCTATAGATTATATTATGAAACTCGATTCTAGATACTAGATGCTATAGATCATATTATGAAACTCGATTCTAGATACTAGATGCTATAATAGATTATACATGAAACTCGATTCTAGATATTAGATGCTATAGATTATACTGAAACTTGATTCTAGATATTAGATGCTATGAATTATACATGGAATTCGATTCTAGATTCTAGATGCTATAGATTATGCATGAAACTCGATTCTAGATACTAGATGCTATAGATTATACATGAAACTCGATTCTAGATACTAGATGCTACAATAGATTATACATGAAACTCGATTCTAGATGCTAAAAATTGCAGAATATCTATCTTACCCGGTTTCACACATCTCTGCAACCGTTCACACGAGTTTCACAAAACGTCCATTGATGCATTGGGTTCAAGTTTTTTATTTAATATTTTTATCTTCATATCTCATTATTGCTGAAACTCAAACAAATGTTATTAAGGGCAATCAAATTGCCATATGTACATGGATATACATCTTAATAGCAAAAGCAACACACTATCAAGATTCAGGTTGATACAGGAACTAAAACAAAATATTGCTACCAGGTCTTGACGCTTCCATCAGGATTTTAAAATGTCCGTTTTTAGCCTCCACAAAAGTCATTCTCTCTTCATACAGGCACAGTGGTCGAATGGATAAGAGCGCCGGGCTGCAAACGTTTGTGCGGCTCGGGTTCGAATCCCGCTTTGATCAATGTGTTTTTTTCCTTGAGCAAGAAAATTTACTCCGATTGCTCCACTCGACTCAGGTGTATAAATGAGTACCGATTTTATAATCGGGGGGAGCAGGGCGCTGTACTACGGCGACCAACAATGACTTGTTGTGAAATTTATTGTATTTATTTAATGCCATTATTATGTATAATTATTATTGTATTATTTAGTGATTGTATATGTACGATTGATTTCATAACATGTATGCCATTGTAAAACAAATTTCTACATGTGGATGAAAATAAAGGAGTTTTATTTATTTTTTTATTTTATTTTTAATATAATTGTAATATTGTTCATGTATCTCGTGGCATTTATCTATAGCTGGGTGATGAACAGATACATTTTTTAAATTTGATTCATGATTATGCTTCCTGCATTGTGTGACTGGAGGAAGGAATAGATCAAGTTTCCCGTAACTTTACAAAATCCATGAAAAGGGATTTGAAAGGAAAGGACATATTTGCGAAAGCGAAATTTAGCGAAAACGTGCTTGGTAATAATTATAGTGGAATGGCAGTTTATTTTTAGAACCATTTAAAATTGGAGATCTCTTAACTCTTTCAACTTAATGTCAATAAACAAATAAATCTAGATAACATTTGAGTTTGGTGGTAGCTTTGAGCAATTATTATTTTGATGTGTAGATGATTTGTGTAGCTGAGTCTCATAATATAAGTACATGTATCTCAATCTAGATTTCGAATCTATATAGATCTACTTGTGGTCTAATGCATAGCGAAATCTCTTCAGTGACACGAGGAACGGATTTTCCCGTTGGGTTATTGTTAGAACATAGAACTAGATCTAGGGAGTGCTAAGTTTGTGATAAAAATTTGTCTTGAGCCAAAGGGAGCACAACTGTCTCCCTATCGCTATTTGTATAAAAATAGGATGAAACAAAATTAATTATTGTTAAAAAACTAACAAACAAATTTTGAAAACACACCAAAAAAAAATAATATAAATAAATAAATAAATAAATAATAAAAAAATAAATAAATAAATAAATAAATAAATAAATAAATAAATGAATAAATAAATAAATAAATAAATAAATAAATAAATAAATAAATAAATAACAAAAAAAATGAGAAAGTGTAAGATGGGGTTCTGGTTGCGCCCAATTTTTTATCTAATATTTTTAAAAGGCTTGTTTGAGTCAAGTAAGCAGGGAAAACGCCTTGATTATGTTAACTGCACCACATCACCCTTATATCAATCCACCAAATACATGTGTATATATCTTTAGATCTGCCAGCCAATCTGTGTGGGTGGGACACAATTTAATTGGGCCAAGGAAGCATAGATCTGATAATCTCCCTTTTGCTATTTTTATAAAGATAGGATAAAACAAAATTCTCGTTAAAAAACAACAACAACGATAAACCTTAAAAGCAAAGCAAACCAAAACAAAAGCCAAGTGAGATAATACAAGACATTGAATGTTGTTGTTCTGGTTGTCAAGTGGAATTCCAATCCAAGACAATGAATGTCAGAACAAGAAGACATTTTAGACACATAAGAAGATTTTAAGAACTGAAAATGTCACCACAATAATCTCAACAATACATTAGACTGACATCTTGACGTGTTGATAAAAATATATTGACATTGACACCTGATCACATGACCTATAGAAAATGTATAAATTAAATTTGTGACTGTCTCTTGCCACCTGGGGCCCCTCTGTTGACGTCAAGAAACGTCATGGCGATTTCAAGTTATTTGTAGAAGTCTTTAAAAAGAGTGATCTCCCTTTCGATAAATGTCGGCCTTTGTGTCATAGATTAAGGATGAAGGAGATCATCCTCTACACTTTATGATGTGAAACTGGCTACATGACAATGTATAGCAATATATTTTGCCAAGAACAAAAGACGTGTTTCCAAGATGGTAAGCCACAATTGAATCCAGATTTTAGAAGTAGCGAATGTGTTGATACTCTTAAACATAGGCTGGAATGAAATACTTATATCTTCATAAGATTAATTAGCAAACATAATGCACTAATATTAAATACTTCAAAAAATGTATTAGCTGTTCCCCGGGTTTGTTTGTTTGTTTGTTTGCTTGTTTGTTTGTTTGTTTGTTGTTGTTGGGTTAGTTATCATCATTTTGTCGTTGTTGTTATTTGTTGTTATTTTTGGGCGTATTAACACTAATACTCAACATAGTTGAGTTTTATCAGTTTATTTGAAGAATAATAATAATCTTTGGCCACATATTCAAACCTCCATACTGTGAAGTACTGTCAATAATCATTAATTGTATCACCACACATTGATTTGCTTCACGTTCAAAGGTCAATGGTTTCAGCGTGTAACCATGGAAACCTTTTCACTTCAATTAAGTTTGAGTTATACATTGCAATTTCCTGACAATTTTAAACGTGAAGGTTTTTCACATTCAATACAATTCAAATATGATCATCCTGGTAATTGTAATAGAATTTTCTTTCTTTAACTTTTTCATTTGTTTGACGATGAAATTAAACAAAACATTAGAGAAAGCCTTATCACACTGCTAATACTTTCTCTACATATTTAAATAACATTTAATGTATAGGAAGAGGTTTTTTTATTTTTCGAAAAATATAGGATCTCTCTTCTATTGTTGTGATTTCATTTGTTTTGTGATTTTTGATTGTTTCCTTTTTGTTTTGTTTTTGTATTTTGTTTTTTCCTACTCTGTTTTCTTCATTTGGGTTTTCCTTATCAACGTTTTGTTATGTTGCACTTTTTGTCACTTTATTATTAATGTTATTTTTTTAAAAATTATTTATTATATTTATCAGTTTAATTATTCTATCATTTTATTTATCTTTATAATTTATCTTTCTTTTTTTTAAATCAATATATTTATTTTATTTATTCATTCGTTTTATTTATGTATTAATAGTGTCTATTCATTAATTTGTTTTTTTACTTACTTATAAATTAATGTATTTATTTATTTGTTTTATTTACTTATTTTTATGTTATTTATTGTTTATCATATTTATTTATTACCTTATTACTTTATTTATTCATTTATTTATTTTCTAATATCCCTGTTAAAACAGGCATGATAATGTATGGCGATTGACTTGGTACTACGCAATCTGAATTAGTCCATCAATTTGCTTAAAGATCCTTACTACTCGATATCTTTGGTTGTCCTTTCCTTACTACTCGATATCTTTGGTTGTCCTTTCCTTACTACTCGATATCTTTGGTTGTCCTTTCCTTACTACTCGATATCTTTGGTTCTCCTTTCCTTACTACTCGATATCTTTGGTTGTCCTTTCCTTACTACTCGATATCTTTGGTTGTCCTTTCCTTACTACTCGATATCTTTGGTTCTCCTTTCCTTACTACTCGATATCTTTGGTTCTCCTTTCCTTACTACTCGATATCTTTGGTTGTCCTTTATCAATTTGACAAAGAAGGTGAAAAGCCACTCGATAGGTTTTGACGTTTTGCTGTGAAAATCAGTTGAAAGAAATTGAAAATGAACATCGATCGAGCTTCTTATTCGTGTCACCTTTTTGTCAAAAGGATTTTGCCAACATAGTCTGAGATTCTTTTAATAGATTTACAAAGTGTTGTCATATTGTAATGGAATAAGGAACAAAGCTTTTGAGAAATCGCTTTTAGTAATGTCCTTTGATCTTGGTCAACCCATTTCGCTATAATAATGAGAAGAAAAAAAAGGAATTGTTTCATAATATCGTGATTAATGTTCACAATAATATTGACAACATTCGTGTCATCTTCCTCATATCCATCATGACCATCATTAGACACAACATCTACATCATCAATTTCATTGATCTCTACATCTTTATTTTTCATGTAGACCGAAGAACAAAATCATCAAATTGAGAGTTACTAACAACGATATTAACTACTGCCGATATTTGTCGTATTATCAACTTTCATTGTCTGTCATGTGTTGTCGTTTTCTATCTAACCCAAAAGAGTGCGCAGAAGAATTGGGAATTGGTCTTTTCAATACAAACGAGCCGTGGTATCACCTCTTCTCGAGGAATCCAACCTTAATTGCGAAGAACTGAAGAACTTTAGAACTTTGTCTGACCTTTCATTGTTGTCTAAAGTTCTTGAAAAGATTGTTGCATCAAGACTGTTTGAATATTGAAATAATCATGATCACTGTTGTAAATTTCAATCCACTTATCGTCCATTTCGTAGAACCGAAACAGTTTTCGTTTGTATATTTAACGATATCGTTCAATCTCTTAACAACATGAAAAATGATTCATATTCTCCTTGATCTTAGTACCGCTTCTGACGCTATTTAATCGGGAAATTATTATTGATAGACTTACAACTCCTTACGGTTTTAGTGGTTCAGTTTTGGATTGGTTTACTTCACATGTGAGGAACATAATATGTCAATCTGTTACATTCAATACAATATATATTGCTTTCTCTGAATCATGTCCTCTTATGTATGGTATTCCAAAGGGATCTTTACTTGGTCCTATCCTTTTTACCCTCCATGCCAAGCCTTTCAGTAATGTCATTCAGCGAATTTTCATCGACTTTCAACTATTAATATGTTGACACTCAACTATTTTCCCCCAACAATCTGTCCAACCAACAAAACATGATCAAGAAATCCGAGTCCTTTCTTGTGGATGTATGGTAACAAATTAAAACTTAATGGGGGAAAAAAACAATTATAAGTTTCAGTAGAAAATCCAATAGTCCTTTGTCTCTTAAATCTATTAAGATCAATTATTGCAACATTCCCATATCTACCAAAAGTATTCGAAATCTGTGGTTTTCCTTGATTGTGGTTTCACACTGAGGATCACTTCACTAAGTCTAGTTATCCAATGTTGTACTTATTACCATCTTAGAAACATCGCTAAAATGAGACAATTACTTGATAATACCAAAATTCTTGTAATTTCTTTTGTTCTCAGTCGTTTGGATTATTGCAATGCTCGCTTGTCCCAGAGATATCATTGATAGGCTACAATTAATGCGGAATAAGGGCGCGGGACTAGTTTCTTTATCCAAGAAAAAGAAAGAACATTAGAAGGCCTCTTTTTGTACACATTGGTTGCCTCTTAAATATAGAATTGATTTCAAGATTCCAACACATTCAAGTGTATGCATGGTCTTTCTACCTTTTATTTAGAATAAATGATTGAGCCTTATAAACCTAATCGTCCCCTAAGATCATCTGAGGCTTGCTGCTGAAAGAAAAGCCAAGGGCAACTAATTTCAAGGAAAAAACTTTTTGTAATGCGGCACCTCGTCTCTTGTTTAACATCAGCTTTAATGCCAGAACGAGCACATACCTGTCCTCGTAAAGAAAGAAAAAAAAATGACTTAAGACTGATCTTTTTTTTTGTAGAGCTTATGACTTTTAGCTTTTAATGAATTTTAATATAATGAATATGACTATATTTTATGATTATTTTTGTTCGGTGGATATTGTAGGATGTGTGAAGAGTACTCAAATTCTTGTTGTAATGAGCTTTTATTTGTAATTATCACGATCTTCTACGATGCTTAAGTATGGCTGCGTTTTCGTCTTGGGTTGTAAGTGTGTTCTATATCTACATGTAGTTACTTAAATTGTTTTTGTTTTTGTTTTTTATAGATTATGTATTGTCAATTTCTATTGTAAAGCGCAATTGAGAATTAATTATATGGATTTTAGGCGCACTATAAGCCATTTACATGAAATTACATTGCATTACATTTTAAAAAAGAAATACAAATACTTGTAAACCTCCATACTTCCGAAAATGGAAATGTTAACCTTATTGTCAAAACGACGATGCTAAAATAATACTAATAATTCTGCCGACATATCACTGTAAGCTTTTGGATAAAACGAAATATACAGTATTCAAATTTTCAAAATTGATATACATTTGTAGTTTCAAAGGGGAGGCACCATTGTAGTTCTATGAGACACCCTTCTAGGTCAACGATTTGCGACACGAGTAACAGTTTCGTCGATACTAACTCGATACTTCCTTTTAGCAAGTAATCCAGAACCAGCTTAGGCCCACGTAATGGTTGAAATTTCTGGGTTCTACCCTTTAGGCAAAACCCTTTAACTGAATCGCTGTGGAGATCCGTAGGAACCTGGGATTTGTAAGATAGGATAGTTGATCAATACAAGTGTTCTCATTACTTCCAAGGAGGGAGAGAGAGGGAGAGAGAGAGAGAGAGGGGAGAGAGAGAGAGAGAGAGAGAGAGAGAGAGAGAGAGAGAGAGAGAGAGAGAGAGAGA
>JASKDV010176612.1:0-13003 GCA_032466395.1 Aegires albopunctatus
TCTCTCTCTCTCTCTCTCTCTCTCTCTCTCTCTCTCTCTCTCTCTCTCTCTCTCTCTCTCTCTCTCTCTCGTGTTATGTAATATACTTTACCTAGCTTTCTCTCCGTTCATATTTTCTACAAACACTTCTTCCTCCTTCTATTTTTTGGAAGTTCCTTTTTGCTGTATACTTTGTTTTTATTTTAATGTGATGTCGATCTTTTCAATGTCTGTTGAATTAACACCTAAATAATGACAATTTACACCCAACAGGAAACAACGTGTGATTCATAATTCTTCATGAAGCTCATTGAATTACTTATATGCAGTATGAACATCTGGAATATTAATAATTATCATGCCATAAGAAAAGAAAATAATGTATCTTTAAGCATAGATTTCCTTAATTAATGCATTATTAGTAGATCTATTCCTTCTTCAAGAAAGCAAAAGTAAAATAAATCTTTTCCGCTCTACAATGAAATATATGTTTTCATCTACCTAATATTTGCTCTTTTATATTAACTGAAATGATTTATAATATTATGTAGGCCTATAAATAATGTAATTGATTCATATCAGTCTTGCTACGGGGAAGGCATAAATGGAAATCATTTGACAATGTCTTTAATGCCCATAACCTTTTGTCTATTAATAAATGGAGTTGATCCATTTTCATTCTCTAAGCAAAGACAAACGTTGCGCTGGTATAAGACGCAAGTACATCATGTTGTTTTAGTTCAAATTTCAGTTGAGGTATTATTAGGATTTTAAGCGTGCACTTTAAAAAAAAAAGGGGGGGGGGGATTATACATTAAGATCTATTCTTCTATATAATGAAGTCTTCATTACTTCTTTTTGTTAGCAAATTTAACTAGCGAACATTCTGGATTCATTACAAGATAATAATGTTAGTGTACCTTTTTTTTTTTGTACTATTATTATTGCACAAAACTCGTTTGCACAACATTGATAAAAGAACGTATCTCGTTACGGTAAAACTTTTATCGACTTACGTTTATTCCCCTTTTAAGTATCAATAACACATTTTGTGTCTCTGGTGGTATAAAGTTTCAGCATTTTGTAAACATGACACTCTTGTAGAAATTTACATCTAGATAATTTGTCGATAACCAATATCCATTTTCATGGCATTACCTTCACCGTTTAACGTCTATGAATTGAAATGTTCCTACACCAATATTCCATACATTCGGTTGTTGTTGTTTTTTAAATATTTAATCCCTTCAAGCTCTTCTTGACCATCAACATAATTATCAGTATAACATTTCCTGTCTACTTCAATTGTCTGTAATGTGTACTTTTCATCTCTTCCAAGAAGCGCACCATCTTCAAATGTATGGATTTCATTGCATGTCACGTAGATACAGAGGTGTGTCACACGTAGATCATTCTTTCAATCTATTCAGTCAACGTCTTAAAGATTTCTGTTTGTCTTGAATAACTCCACAGACTCCTACCTCCCCTTTATAACTGAATGACACAATAATAAATGGATGAAAATGAAGATATGGGAATACTTTATAGACTAGACATCAAATAATTGAAATGATTAATAAAGATATAAAATAACAACAAAAACGAATTAGACAATGAAAAAACAAAAACTGAAAGATATACATAATCGAACCCAAAACTTTATTCCCCAATACACGCCACGTAGTGCATCCTACTTTGCTTTGTCCCTTAAGTAAATGTATTTTACAATCGCACTTTAGGGTTTTGAGAAAAAATATCCATAAAATATCCACACACAAAAAAATAATAATAATTTTAAAAAATCCTTATTATAACCTTTCTTTTGTGCAGCGTATTTCTTTAAAACATAACGTACATCCGGCATTATAAACCGGAAGCGAAGCTATAACGTCACCATCCAAGTCAGCGGCGCCATCAGCAAGCATGAAACAATATTTAACGACAATAATACGGCCGTTTTAAGGCTGGCACGAAGGTTCTTCGCTCCAGAATGCTTTCCTGAATGTGTGAAGTGACCAGTTGCCTGATAAATGTACATAATGTATATGTTTTACAGGCGAATTGGGTTTTCACAAACAGGGCTACTGTCAGGCTGGTTTCAGCGCTACCCTTTCTCAAGTACGTGAGTCCGTTACATTTGCGTGCCTGCCACCTTAAACTGCAAACCATCAGAAGCGTTGATGAAATTATATCAGCGTTAGTTGTCATGAGACTTTATAAGGCGTCTTGGGGTGCCATAAAATGTGTTTGAATATTATAGTCATAAGAAAGCTGAGTATTATCATAGATGGAAGAAGGAGGATACAATTGTTTTCTTTAAGTCCAGAAAGATTGCGTTGATTCCTGTAGTTGGGAAAAGATAAATCAAAGTTATTCTTTGAAGGCTTTTGAAATGTCGCACTTTTAATGTAATATTCCCAATCATACTCAATATAAGAAAAGGAACACCTGATAGATTCTACAGATTAAATAGATTTTTAATTGTTTCAACTTGTTAACTTTGTTTTAGTCGTTTCATAATATCAGAAAATGGAAAGCTAATTGTTCGCATTGAAATTGATATCTTTTTATGTCTGTTAAACCCACATTTTTATTACTATCCTTTCGGGTTTTGTAACACAAGTTTTGTATTGTTTGGTTTTGTTTCGTTCCGTCTTTCTTCTTTTATATTTATTTTATTTCGTGGAATTATTGTTCATTCTCTTCACATATTTTGATGCATTTAACTTTTTTGCATATTTTATTTATTTATTTTCTTTGGCTTTTTATAAATCAAATGAAAAAATTAACACTTTGGTTTCCGTTGTGATCATCTAACATGTTAATTCATTTTTAAAAATCTAAACTCGACCATTTCGATACGTTCCACAATCACTGATGTCATCAAATCCGCTTCTATCATGTTCGAGCATTATGTGCATTTGCAAACAAATCTGACAAAACAAGGTCAATTCATAAAGCATATTATTCATACATAGACAATTGCGTATTATATCGACCATATACTATAATCCGTTTATCAGATCGCCTCCATCATTTGATTTGTACACTATACACATGTATTGATATTTGATTTATGTTGATCATAATACTATCACGAAAGTTTGCATTCATGTCACAGGGGCATGGTGATGCCCTTGAAACGAGTAGCATTTAAATAATATCATCAGATTCAATGCTGCATGTCTTTGTGGAGATATAACCCCAAAGTTTTGAATGTCCGACATCTTCCATCTAATAACTTGACCATAACACCCCATTTCATCGCTGGTATCGGCCGACAAAACCATTACTGTAATTGCTTGGATGATTGAAGTAATTTTGACTAACAATAAAATAAACGCCAAAATTTTTGAAATCATTCCTACCAGAAACAGTGTTGCCGAATTGAAGGTAATAATGTCAGTAAACGTCCGAAATGAGATTGATAGCCCCGTTTCGGCTCATGTGAACGTTTCTGCACCATATTATTATCTAATGGTGTATAAGTAACCGAGTGCCTGTTCACTGGTTGTGTTTTACAGGCTTATTGAGTTTCAGCAAACAGGGCCATTGTCAGGCGGGTTTCAGCGTTGCCCTATCTCAAGTACGTGAGTCAGATGCATCGAAATGCCTTGTGTGGCCCAACACTGCAAACCATCGGCGTTTATAAATAGACACGCCTAGTGATAAAAAAAAAATTTTTTAATACAATAAACGGATTTTTTAAAAAAACGTCGTGATGTGCTTAATTTGATTTATAGATGCGAAAATTTAAAGACTTTTTGGAAGAAAAAAATCATGAAAAACAGATGGATATTTTAAGAATCAAAAATTGTGATATGCGATGGAGATTGGAGTCTTGGCGGAATTATTAAGTAATCGTAGTACAGTTCGACGGAACGGGAGAATTAACGAGAATGAAGAAAATATAGACATACAAATAATAATATGATATTGATGTTAAAGAGAATAAAACGACATTTTGAAGTCGAGGGATACATTTCAAGCAATTATTGCCTCTTATCAAGATGGACAACCATGGCTGAGCCCAGTGAATAGTCTACCAGCTTTCAAAAGACCTTAAATCATATAACCTGGACATATTACGCATTCAACAATGAAAAATTCAAAATGGCGATGACCAAGACATCAACGGTCATAGGCTTATTTGTTTTCCAAGTGAAATTAGAAAGCGTATTCTTTATAAATAGAAATTGGGTTAGAAATATTCATAGAACGTTGACATAGAAGGAGACACCTGTATTGGTAGATTTTCGAAAAGAAGAAGAAACAACAGAGGACACACACTCATAGAATTATGCGAGGATAAAAGGAAATAATAAAAAAATATTTGTCTCAAATAGCGCCTTTGATCATCCTGCCAATCACCAAACAACATGGACAGATAAAAGATAAATGGACTGGGGAAAACACCAATAACCTTAATCAAACTGACTACATCAATCTTGTGTCAAAAGCGATACAAGCATTCGTTGACAAATGCCAGATCCTATGCGGGTACAATTTTAACGAGTGACCATAGGCTCGTACAGACAAGTTTTAAACTTGAGAAACACAGACTATGAAAAAAGAGCTATGTAATAAGAGAAAGCAGAAAGTAAACATCGCAATTATCATCAACAACACAGAGGAAAAACGAAGAAAATATCAACAAACTCTAGACTTGAAACTAGCCAATCTAATCACCGGTAGTACGGACGATATCAACAAAAGCACAACAGAGAGTGTGACAGATAAGATAAATTGAAATGTGTTCAGACAATTTAAAACAATCTGGTGAAGAGAGTGTAGGATTTGTAACTAACGCAAATCAAAGTAAATATAACGATGAAGATCTCTCTGAATTATCAAAACAATAAAAAGACATAAGAATGAAAATACAAAACACGAAAGACGAAAGAAACACTTGAAACGAACGGATCAAAATACTGCACACCATCAGAAAATGGCAAACAAAATTAAAGAATAAAGAAATAGAAAGTGTAAATAGTTCGAAATGCGATCCTGCAATGTTTAAAGCGACAAAACTGTTCTACCAAAAACAATTTGAGAATCCTAAAGCCGAAGACATAGATGGAAAATTTGTAACAAATTCAAATGATATATTTGACTTCGGAAACATATTTGAAGACGAAACGGCATATGAAATAACACTCTTTCAAGGAGCACCAAAACCGAATGACTCCTGAAGAGGTTAGAAAAAGTTTTAACCGTCAAAGTAACAACAAAGTCCCAGGCGAAGATCAAATACACGAAAAACTTTTACAATACAGCACACCACTGCTAAACCAAACGATTGCCGATATTTTTAATACAACTTCTCTGAACGTGAACATTTAGAAACAAACACCGGAGTCCTGATAGCGTTCCAAAAACCAGACAAAAAGCTTATTTCACTCAAAGTGGCAATACATTCATGGGACGACCAAAAACAACACTTCCAGTCGTGCTGAATAGAGACCTCGCACTTATACAACAGCCATTTCAACTCCATTCAATCAGCGAACTGGATCTAGATAAGATCACACTAATCTGGCACAAGACTGAAGACAATGGCGAGAATTGACAAAATAGTATATTATAGAGAACCGCGAAGCGTCACAGTCGTTGAGCAGGGATGCGACACGTCCTGAGTGTAAGTGTATCAAAAATTAGATTAATCTAAAATCCAAGAAATTTTGTTAGATTTGGAAAAATATAGAAAAATAATTATTAACGGTATAAATCTTTTTAAATGGTTAATGGTTAATAATTAATATAATTATTGTAGTACAATAAAGAAACGAATCATTACATTACTTTTAGACGTATTGACTGATTGCTTCAGTCAATTTATTTGAAGAAGAAGAAGAAAATGTAAGATAAAAATTCGAAGAAATTTTGTGAAGAAATGATTCATCGTTTTGAAGGTCAGAATCGGCGAGAAGCAAAACTAACTATGACATTCATAAATACCTAAATTTTAATAAATGTCGTTCTAGTTAAAAGACAAAAGAAAATACAACATAATTATATTTTTGTAGTAGAATTGTATTTCGTTTTCTGGTTTTGATTTCGTCATCTCTTTTCTGTTTGTCATTTCGTTTAGCTCTATTAAAAACTCGCCCAAGGATATAGTTAATCAATGTTTATTACTTGGTTTTTCTTTATCCTTTTCGTATTATTTGTTGGATTCTTTTTCAACCGTTTTAATGATTAGTGTTGAATATTCGACAAGTTTGGCGCCAATTTGTAAAGATTTCCAAGCCATGGCACAAACTTATCTTTTTATCAAAATAGGATTGCATTAATGTTCTGATAGGCTGTATTCAGCATACAACATGACATCATGATTATATCTGTTTTCTGGGATGTGTTAGTTAATTATCGGAATAATGACCAATTTGCTACATACAATATCACAAAGCATTGATTTGAATAGATTAGCTGATTGACATGCTGAGCTGAGAGATTGGGTTTATGTTAGTAATCCATTTCATACAAGGATGGTTTGCAGTACTGGAGGCACCATGTAACCTGTGATATTCTGTTTCCTTCATCTATCCTGCATGAAGAAATAACCATGAAGACACAATTTAATCTATATGGGGTATCTCAGTTCCATATGCCTTGTGGTAACCTTACTCTTGTTTAATGACGTAGAGCAATTATCTATACTTCTCTGGGTGAATGGCATGCATCCCTACCACTACCACGGTTCAAGTCTTGCCCTTTGCATTTTTCTCTTTCAAACTGCATCATACATAATTTGGTTAATTGACCTCAAATTGTAAATAATTGTATAACTATATCTTTATAATATACCACGGGTTGAAGTGAATGATGGAATTTAATACATGGTCTATATATAATATCTAATATAATTATATAGTAATATGATATTTAGGTATATCTGCAAAAATGACATTGCTCAACCATATAGATTAATGGGAGCTTAATATCGATAAAATGTTAAAGAATTGTTACCGCTTCAACGTTGTTTCGTCCATTTGGTCTCTCAGTACATGTACATAACATTTTGGAAGATCCTCTCAACAGCAAACCCGTACTCACCAGAGTCGAAGAGATGTACCTTATATCTGGAAGAAATATATTTTATAGTTATGCACTGCCAAATGTCTTCCCTTAATAAAAGAAACGAAATAGCTTCACAATGTCGACATAGAAAGAAACATACACTATCGAATACAAAATAAACACTAGATCGAATACAAAATAACGCCATGCTGAACAACGAGTACAAGTACTGAGAGACCGACTGAGGAGTCCAAATGGACGAAACAACGTTGAATGAAGTGGTAACAATTCTTTATTAAACATTATATCGTTTTTGCGAAGGAGAATAGTGTCAGCAGATAAGTTGACGCATTAATGACAGTAGTTAGTAGTGGAACCGAATTTTGAATTATGCTCAAAGTCCCTACATACATGTCATAAACTAGGGGTGGGGTGGGAAAGGAGAAAAAGGGGGGGGGGGTATTTAGAATTATTCATACGAGTCTAGTGTTATTGTTTTTAAATGAAATGGTTCTTGACATGAATATCCATACGTAAAGGAGAGTCTTACAATAGAAACAAAACATCTTACATCATAATGTTAAGGTAAAAGAATATTTTTGTGACCAGAATGGCGTTAAGCAATGGTTTTACGCTTTTATTTATTACTTAGATCTACCTTGTTTTAGTTTGTTTTTCTCATATACGGAACACATTAAAAAAAATATCTTCTTACCACCATGTTATCTCAAAACATTATTTTGAAAGTGTATTTTAGAAGATAGAGACTATTTTATTATCGTAACTTTAAGTGTATTTTACTAAATTAACTAATATATCTTTATCATTTCCCTTGTAGAATAGTCTTGAGTCGTGTGAGTCTATCCTGATAGCATTTTAGTATAGATCTATCTATTTTGTATTTTCTTTTCATACAATATTCATAGCGCTCATTGGAGTAAATTACTGAGCCTGTTGCAAAGCAGTAACTTATCACTGCATGAAATAATTAGACATTTATTATTTTCATGTCCAGTTGTGTAATAGTATTGCAGACAAAAACATAAAGGAATGAGGGAGTGAATGTGTGCGTGTATGTGTGTGTATATGAGAGAGAGAGGGAGAGAGAGAGAGAGAGAGAGAGAGAGAGAGAGAGAGAGAGACAGACAGACAGACAGACAGACAGACAGACAGACAGACAGACAGACACAATGAGAGGCCGACAAAAAAACAGATAACGAGTCACAAACATAGAGAGACAGACAGGCAGACATTCTTATTGAATAATCACTGCTCAAGGCCAGGTTGATAAACCATGGTTCGTATCTTTGATAAACCATGGTTCGTATGTTTGATAAACCATGGTTTGTATTTTGTGAATTAGTAAACAAGAACTTCAATCAAATTCACACATTTTAATGTTTACTCAGTCTGGAAAGCACTTTTTTTTTTGCCTATTTGAAAATCCCTTTCAGTGAAAGATAGGAAGAAGACATTAAAGAATCGGAATCCTGCAAGATGCTTTTATCATGCAACATGCATTTTATCACGAGACCCAAAAGCAAAGGCACAACTAAATTGATGGAATGGCTTCATTAATGTTAAACTTCCCTTAACATGTCTGACTATATTCTTATAGCTTTGATTATCACGTTCTTTTCGTTTTATTTTTTTATATATTGATCAGACTCAAGCAATTTTAAGCACATTAACAGACATGTGGTGTTTCCAATTTTATGCAAATTTTAACACGAACGTTTCAGCACTGTTACTAATTACAAATAACAATTGGTGCGTGGTTTGCCTGCAATTTATCGACAATGAACAATTATTGTTGAGTGGTTTTTGTTTTGTTTGTTTGGTTTTTTCCGATGGCCAAATTACTGATTTTTTAAATTCATGTTTGCTCTCCCTCGCCCCAGTTTCACAGGGTAAATCTGCAAAATGCTTTTTAAGAGACATGATCATGGAATCTGTTTCAAAAATTAAAATAACGACTTTGTACATGTGGTATGGATGATTAAGCTTCATTGATTGATATCGTAAAATGTAAATATCAAATGAAAGCTAAATGTAACCAATATAATGACACTCAGATTTTTTTTTTGCTTTGTTCGACAATAGGGTTTAAGAATTAATACAAATTTTAAACAATTTACTAAATTATGTACAAGTAGATATTCTTGTTTCTGAAATGGCTTTGCAATCATTTGCAAAATAAGATATAGCAAAGCAAGTTCTTAGTTTGGAAGAAAAAAAGTCGATATTTATGTTTATATAGTGTATGGCCATCGGACAAAATGGGATTGATTTGTCAGCATCATTGACCAATCACAATGGATGTTGATTGTATTGTAATGGTTGCAATAATTGAAAATAAGTAATTGAATGCGGGTTTCTTTTGCGGTTTTAACCAATTAATACAAAGGGGGACACAATGGTTACTGATGCAAGTCTCCAGCCAAATGAAACTCCGAAGTCTCACTCAGTATCCAAGGGTCAGTTTAAGTCATTGACAATTTTATTCAATGAGAATTTAGTATGGAAAATAACATAATATATTCTGATTACTTTATTTATGGTGACAAACTCTTTCTTATTTTAATCATCATACAGATTGTCCCAAACATTATTCTATTTTTCGTTTCTCCAAATTAACGAATCATTTGAGGTCTTCGTTCCAGCCATTCGAAATATTATTCATAAATTCAGAATGCTCTTGCAGTAATATTGATTGAAATCTTAGCGGAATATAGGTAGGTTTTCCTATTTTCACAACATCTTTAATACACGTAGATCCCTGTTAGAGAGAAAACGTCACCCAAATTGACAAATAAATGAACAGTAAGTTCGATGGTTTGTTAAATGTCGATAGAAAGTGGCCGCAGTGACTGCAGTTTTTACGAGATTTTGATTTCTGAGGATTTGGCTGGTGTCATTGTTTCGGTAACTTCGTCGCTGCTATATTTATGTACACAAGGCATCGACGAGCACATCACGCCCACAATTATCAGGGTATTGTTGTTGTTGTTGTTTTTCGGGTTGGTTTTTTTTTTCTTCTTTCAATTATTGTTTTTAAAATATACGTAATTAATACACATTGTGTAAGATGCCTGCATTGCAATGAAATGAATTTGAATTGATGATTTTGGTAGATTCAACTTATTTCTGCATTTATGAAAGTAATAGCTAGGTTAGTTGTTATTCTTCTATGGCATTTTACTGTTTATCCCTTATTCTTTATCTTTTCCTCTGAGAGTTCTGTACTATTTAGTAGAAAGTAATTACTTACTTACCTGTGCAGTTGTTGTTTTTTAGATTCTCTTCCTTTTATTTGTATGCAATTAATCAGCATTTGATATTGAAAATCAAGGAATTTAGTACAAAACAATAACTTATTTTTGAATTATAAAGACAGCAAGTTCATAATGTGTTATACCTCTGAATATTGATATAATTGAGATTTACAATATGTATAACATAATAATCAATATTATCAGTATATTTGTTTGCTTTCTATTATGATTTACAGTTTAATGTCGAAATGCGCATTGGGAAAAGCTTCTGATTTGAAAAAATTCACATATCCATCATTACATTATTATGCAGCAATATACGCTTTTGAAATACATGTACGAATACTGTCATTGCCATGTAAAGATTGTAGAACGCTTTGAAGGATATTTTTCAATATTAATATTATTGATTTGTTCATCTCTTGTCCAAAGCAAGAGGCAATCAAATTGATTGATTTTATTCTTAAGTAATTATAAAGATGCAGTCTATAATAAATTTCAGTTGCAAAATTCTTAATATTATATCTCTCTAATATTATGTTGTCATGGGCTGTTTTGCCGCCAATACTAAATTTGTTTCGTTCAAAATTCATTGGGGACCTTCCCATTTCTTTATTTTTATCTTACCAGGATGGCAGACGACTCATGATTGCCGCCCCTGGTAGTTGGTATTGGCAAGGTGTGTACCATTCTCACTTCTTTTTTTGTCTTCTACGATTATACAATTTCTACCTGAGTTTTATTTATAATGTCAATCAATTTAACTATTATTTTGTATTTATGTAATTAAATGGCATTGTGTTTAAATCCTTCTTTCCCAACTTAAACGTTGATTCTAGTTATTTATTTACAATCCTAAAAGCATGTAGGATGTATTATACATGTAGGATGTATTAAATAATACCATATTAAAAAATACTCGAAATAACTTATACATTTTCTCATTTTATGTATCTACTCTCTAGCTCTCCCCCCCCCCCCTACCACCTTCCTCCCTCAAATCCCCTGACGATCACCAGAAACTGAGTAAAGTTGACTCAGAGTTAGAAAAAGGTTACCGACCTTAATTTAAGGGATTGATATGGTCATATTATCATTGCACAAGAGATATTTTCTGCTCTTACTTATAGAGCTGTTATCTCTTACTTGCTTATAGAGCAATGATATTTAGTCCAATTGTAATTTCCTCGAGCCGATAAGGGCGTTTTCAGTCACGTTCTTGGTGTCAATCTGGTTGATTTAATAAAAAAAATTATGACCTTAGATAACAAAATCAAATACAAATTCCATCTTCCAGCAGCTGTTGGCTCAGCGTGACAATTGGCAAGCAACGTTGGCCAAGTCCGAAGGTTCTAGCATCTTAATATCTTGTGATTAGACAATTAATGATAGGGAGGATAGAAACGTTAATGTGTCAAGCCGAACTAATACATATTGCTTGATCCCATCGGTAAAACGTGGAAGAGCGCATTTAATGACTGAAGATTATTCATTACTGATCATTAACTTTTTCAGATTATCCACCGGGACTTAGCAGCAAGGAACATCCTGATAACCGATGCCAGAATCTGTAAAATTTCTGATTTTGGTTTGGCAAGGACGATGGAAGGGGAAGACGCATACGAGAGGTCATCTCAGGTCAGTTGGTGGGAGGTGTTTTTGGAGATGTAAATTTTACCAATTCACTTCTATTTTTCCCTCCAAAAATGGTGGACGTCTTTTTTCTCTTCACTTTAAAAAAATGTCGACCATCATGATGATATTAATATCATATTGAAATTTGGTGTCAGAATGGTTTCATTAATAAGGTGTGGGTTATGATTTAAATATTCTCAACATAGTGCTGTGGAAAAAAGTAGTGCAAGTTTCCGTGTTCCGTATTAATGAACAGTATTTAGATTTCACTACTGAAAAGATCCACTTCCCTTTTTCCATTCAGGAGAGAAACAAAATAATGTATAATACGCGCTGAGAAAAAAGTGTGCCAGTAAACATTTCTCCACCGTATGCATGCTACCAATGAACGTAATGTTTCCTATTCTCATTACTAAGCATAAAGGAAATTAGATTTTTAGGATAATAAGATAAGATAGGATAAACTTTCTTATCCAAAAAAGGAAATTTGAGTTGGATCACAGGGCAACACAAGGTGATAACAATAGACATAGCAAATTATTGATAATAATTGTCCTTAGTTTTCAAGTTTACAATAATAATAATAATAATAATAATAATAATAATAATAATAATAATAATAATAATAATAATAATAATAAACTAACTTATTTGCCTGGTTGTTACTGGTAGCACTGTTTAATGCTATCTATAAAAACCCTTAATTAGGATTTGTCTGAATTAGCATACCAGGAGAATAATTCATTGATGTAAATTTTGTGACTCATGACTGATAATAATGGACTGCACTGTAAACTTCTCTCTCTCCCTCTCTGTCACTCTCCTTCCCTCTCTGTCTCTCTCCTTCCCCCCCCCCCTTTCTTTCTCTCTCCTTCCCTCTCCCCTCTTTCTGTCTCCTTCCCTCTCTCGCTCTACTTCCATCTCTCTCTCCCTCTCTCTCCTCCCCCCTCTCTCTCTCCCCTCTTTCTCTCTCCTTCCCTCTCTCGCTCTCCTTCCATCTCTCTCCCCCTCTCTCTCCTTCCCCCTCTCTCTATCTCTCCTCCACCGCTCTCTCTCTCTCTCTCTTTCTCTCTCTCTCCCTCCCTGTCTCTGTC
>JASKDV010176623.1:0-12995 GCA_032466395.1 Aegires albopunctatus
AACCCCCCCCCCCCCCCCCCCCCCCCATTCAATTACTTTTCCACGACTTTACCCATTCTATAGCCTCAACCTATCAACCTATCCACAGGGCAAAAAAGTTAAGAAACGGATATAAATGAAAATTTATTTTAAATTTTACACATTGAAAGAGTGTCTATTTACTCATTTATTTGTTTTATTTATTGATATGTCCAAGTATACACGCAAGAAAGTGGGCATCAGTTTTGCATACAGTTTGTCGATATAAAAATGTTCGAAAAATTACGGAAAACTGGCTCGAGTGATCTCTCATTAGTAGGCCTAACCACAAAATAGATACCTAGTAGTTAGTCTGTGGGCCTAACTAAAGAATGTGTTTTATTCAAATGAATCACGATTTATTGGAAACAGAAAAATACTTCCAAAAGCTTAGCTATCCCCTGCCTACCAAAATGCTGGTACGGATAAGTAATGATGAGAGTTCCCTCCAAAGTCTGTGATTATTGCCTCACATTGTCTTCGCTTTGAATAAGTCAGACGTTGGATTCAGTGGACTGTTGTTTCATTCTTCAATCAATGCATAATGAGCGAGATAGTCCATCATTTCCTTGTAGCGAGAATATTATTATGATTCGTCAGTGAAAACTATGTCCCTCCATATATGAATTATTGCCAACAGAACGCGCTGTCGAGCTCAAAACAAACAAGATCGTATTTTTCGACCTGATCTTATTAAAGATCTCTGAAGTGTGGGGTTTGCAACCTGAATTCTTTTCCGAACTCTTCCGGTCGGTACTTGTGTCAAACCAGGAATCTGATGGAAAGTTTGAGCAGCTGGAGAAAGCGATTTTGGAGGTGGGAGATGTTACCTTGTTAGCAAGTGGCCAATTACTTCTAGGCCGGTCTGGTGTGGATTTATGTCTGTTGATGATAACTAGTACTAGTGTATGGGCGAGCAATAACCGTGTTCCTGTGTTTGTGGAACCGATCTTCAGCCATAGAACCCGGAGACCGAGCAGCATACATTAACAATTGGTAATATGTTACACTGCGTTTCATTCAAACTCGGAATTGAAAAAAACAAAACAAACCCACACCCTCTTCTGACCGAATGGACCGAAATGTCGCAATTCACAACCATACAGTTGACCATTCAATCATATGCACCAAGACTTAATGTTCACCGTAGAAAGACGATTAATGAAGCATAAGGCTTCCCTGTTGATTTCTCGGAGAGTTTCGATATTGTTCTGGCCAAAGTGACATCATCAATAAAAAATTTCACATGATTATTCCATTTCAGGACATCTTGTTAGTAGTTCTTTCAAGGGGTCGCCAGAAAACGATATCTCTCGTTAATTGAAGCCGATCCTAGAAATCAAACGTCAACAAGGAAGTGAGAAAATTATTGAGCAACTTAGTTGTCTCATCACGTTGCTGGCGTAAAAAGACACATGGTGTGATCCATGTGTCGCCAAAGCTTTCTTCATTATATCGATCTTGAAAGATTTTTCATTCACTCCAATAGATGTCAAATAGCAAATTCTTACCATTGATGACCTTTAGAACAATTTATTTTAAAATACTCCTTGATACGATATCGTACCATTGGTTTGTCTTGAAAGGCATGGTTATTTTGCATGAAGATGATGCAAGCGATTTGGCCCTACAACATGGTTGCTTGGAATTAAAAATACACATCTCACGGTTCTTTAGTCGACAATATAGATGTGCCTCGAATTGCCGCCTCCCATAGTTGAGGATTTACATGGGGTTGGCATCGGATTTTTATAACTAATCAATGTTATTTAGGCATAAATAAAACAAACAATGGAATGGAATAGTCTACCATATCCAAGTCAATTGCCAAACCTTTCGCCCCCCCCCCCCAACCCCTTGGGAACCTTTCACGCCCCCCCCCCCCCTAGGGGGCGCCCCCTCTCCTCCCTTCAGTTTAAGAACCCCTGACGTAGACCGATCTGATGGCCCATTTTAAAATGTATAGTACAAAATATTTAATGAATTTTTAATGTACATGTTACTGCCATGTCTCTATCTCTTTAACATGAATGGATTTTAAGATAAGGTAAAGCGCATAGAGCATGTTAATGGATATGAGCTATAGAAGCACTTCTTCTTCTTCTTCTTCTTCTTCTTCTTCTTTTTATTCATCCATAGGCCCCTATTGACCCTGTTTTGAGAAATCTGGTTTTGCATGATCTCAAATCAGCTTTTATTTGGTTTTGTATTGGGTCTACCACTTTCCACTACTTTAGTGATATCAGGGCTTTCCAATATTGGCTTATAAAGATACCAGGTTATTATCATCATTTTTAAATGACATACATACAGGCTAAATATACAATACATAGGACCTCCGATAGGTCTTGGCTTTCATTTAACCCTAGCAGGATAGGGAGCAAAACGAAGCTCGAAATACTGGATTTCAAATTCAAGCCTGCACAGACCTTTGGCTTCACAGGCGAGCGCCTTGCCTACTGATTGGTATTGATTTATTAAATACATTTAATTCTGTTTTTATTTTTTCTTAATATTTGATGGCGCGTGGGTGGATATACGACGATTTCTGCCTAAGAACCTAGTAATCACACAGGAATGGACAATCACGGATTCTTAAGCTAACCAGGTTCTTAGCCAAACTTTACAGGGCATTCGTTTTCTACATATCTGGCTGAAAATCCTTCTAAGATTATAATCATTTTCTACTTGTTGTCTATGGCATTCCATCAAGTAGGCATTTTGAGAATATTCTGTTTGCATACTTGCAGGCTAACTCTTAAATGAGAGATGGTTCATAAATTGGTGGAAATTTCGTACATAATCAATGGCGTGATTGATTGCTCATTTTAACCAATGAGAGAGGAGTAAAATAAGTTGCGCAAGTGGGGTGGGCCTTCCTTTGTAGTGAAGAGACACATCAGATGTGAATTGCTCACTTCAGCCAATGAGGAAAAATCATCAATTACATAGGCAAGGTAGAACACTGGTAGGATGGGAAATGAATAGACTTTTTAGACAACCCACTGTCAACACATAGTCCTACATGTAGCATAGGAGGCTACTATTTTTGGAGTCTCCTTCTGCCCTCTAAAGTTTCTAAGATATAATGAGTGCCAAGTCCTATTGGAGAAGCACAATAATCTAGGAGGTCCTATGCATATATACCCATGTAAAAGAAGCCTTGGCTGTTGTCTAAGGCAGTCATGGAAAATCCTGAGATCACCAAAGTAGTGGAAATGGATAAATTCAATACAACTACAAACAGTTCTCTGAACATGGGCATTAGCACCCACTAACAGCAGGTGGAAAGACGTCATGACATGATTGACATACTTTTGACTTAATTAGTGCCAATGGCCTTTTCATGCAACCTTCATTTCACACCAACCAAGAAGTGGGATCTAAGGAGGGTGAATTCATATGCTTCATTCTGTATAATATAAATTATGTGCCGCTAACATCACAGGTTCTCAGAAGGTTCAGATTGTTAACTGGTTCTAGGGCAAAGAGCACTAAAGTTTTTATGAACATGTCATCAGAATAAAGAAGAGGTTTATGTGTATTTAATGGATTTAACTATTGTGTAAATGGTGGAGAGTGAGTTAATGCATGATCACAAAAAAAGTTATCTCAAGTTAAGTCATTCTCATGTTTAACACAGCAGAATCTGCCATTTTAATTCAAAATGCAAAATATTAGTGAGTATAAAGAGACATATTCTGCGTTTTGGATTAAAATGGCTGTTCTGAACCATCTGTACCAGAATTAATAATGTGATAGCACATAAACATACATACATTCTTTCCTATTCAGAAAAAGTTATTTCAAACAATTCTTTAAAACAAGAAAGAGATATTTATTTCATAATAAAACATATAGTTCATTAATAAGATTGATTGACCAGGTGAGTTGTGATGAGTTGTGTGGACTTATCCTCTGACAAAAACTCTTATTCCTATTTACAAAATAAAATCATCAGTGAGGAGTGAATTGCAAAAATAAAATGTATAGCAGAAACTTAAGCAGTCTTTGTTCTTGATAGTCTAAATTGGAAACACTCTTTATACTGAGATTTTTAAACAATTCTTCACAATATGATACTTTATAAAGTTTTTTAAAGAGAGTATGGCTATGTGATTGCTGTCTAGCCTTTCTCAAGAGCTTCCAAAGATTGCTTCATATAGGAATCCATGTCTGTCATATCTGATATTGCATTCTGCACCATTTCAACGATCAAGCTTGGCCAGATTTTCATCAATTCTGATCTTTTGCGGTCATTGAAAACAGCCTCCTTGGTCATTTCAGTAACATAATTGTGAGCAAAGTGTCGTTTTCCTTCAGATTCCTTGTGAAATACAAAAAAATAGATACTGCTATTTAAAAAGTGTGAGAAAATGAATCTAAAATATAAAAACAATTTTGGTTATGCCAAAGACCAAACTACCCATTTTCAGGATTTTGATATATCTTTCTAAAGTGGATCATGTTTTATTTAACAGCTAGATCTATGATAAAATGTTGTCTGCTCTTCTATTGGACATAAAAGTAATTGCACATGACTTTTTTCACATTGAAAACTTCATTTATGAGATATAGTGTTATCATTAGTATCTGACATTTTGAGTACAATTAATAAACTGCTTAAACAAAATCACATGTTGGCTATTTTTAATATATTTAATATAATATAACATAATACAATATTTAATATTTCTATGACTAGCTTAAAAAATTGAAAAATGGATTACATAACTCACTTGTCTTGAATCTAAAGGAACATACGTCAAGCCAGCCCTTCCAATAAGTTCCATTTGAGCTTTTTCACCACTTCCCTTTCCTTCCCCAAGTTTACGTCCTTCCAAAAGAGCTTGTTTACGTCTTGTATCTCCAATCAAGGATAGGAGACGATATTGAGGCAATTGTGAGGTGGCAACATGGGAAACTGGGCCAAAAAGCTTTTCAGCATTGACAATATCTCCTGAGGATACCTGGAAATTAGAAAAATATGTAGAAAGAGAAATAAATTGTTCAGAGTGCATATAGAAGTGAATAACCCAAGAGAAGCTCAGGCTTTTTTAAAGAGGCATTCCTGGTAAAATCTGACCATGCACAAGCTTGTCAATGAAGGAGGTCAGGCATGTGACAGGCCAACAATATGAGAAAGAGATCATAGCTCCTTAAATGGAAATTTCCATTTACCTTCCTAAATTAAACAAAATTGCTTTGATTGGATAGTATTTTTAGATTCCAGCCAATGAGATTGCAACTTTTATTTACCCTAGAGCTCTTCCTTCCAATTTGTTGATAAAATTCATTGATAAAGTGAAATTATTCACTGAATTTGGTCCAGTACACTTCAAGACCTAGATTTTGTTTTTTCTGAGTCGACACCACGCTCAATCTGAGGCAATGTTACTTCCATGACATTCCAAGCTTTTCTTGGGAATTAGGATACTGATCATCAAATAGTGATTTAATATCACTTTCCATGCTGAGTTTACTTTAAAGCATTGAGGCCAAATTAATTTTAACCCCTTCACTGCAAGTTCTTGTGCATGCCCTTGTGCTAAGGAATCTTATTTCTGGGACCTTTGTTTCAAGGGACTTCTTGTTCTCACAGACAAAGAAAAATGAAAGTTAAACCAGGTTAACAAAAGATTAATTAATTCATAATCAAAAGAGACATCAGATGATAATTCTTTTATAACCAAAGGTTCTTGATTCATGTTTCAACATAATGTACTAATAATGTCAATATAACGGTGAAGGAGTTCATCACTCAAAAAATAAAGAAAAAGAAAGAAAAATATCGGCTTTACAAATTACTTTACAAAATTGGTATGAATATAAGAAAATATCAACATTGGAGGAGGTGACATTATCATTACACAAACCTCAACATCGTTTATTTTCTTCAAAGCAAAGTGAGCAAGGCGAAAGATAGTGTACATCCTCCACAGTGTGAATTTTGTAACTGGATTGCCATCCAGATCAATAGTAAGATTATCCAATCTCCTTACTAAAGACAGTGCATTAATCTGTTGTAAGGTGCGTATGTTGGTTGAGCAGAATATCAAAGTCTGGGGACAATTAAGAGAAGTTTTGGCATAAGGAAATTCATTCGACATAAGCCTATATTGGGCAACAGTAGGGTCAGGATGATAAATCTAAAAGAAAAAACAAAACAAAACCAAACTATTTTAACTTCAATAATTTTTGACAACAGACAAGGATCTATCCCATTATATTCTTAAAATAACAACCAAACATAACTACATACATAGAAATGGCTGGACTATTCATTCTATCTCCAGAAAAAAATTGGTAGAGATTTATGCTCAAAGGTTTTAATATTTCTAAATGTGACATCTGGTTTTTTTTCCCTGTGGTCTTTGGGTCATTTCTTTTTTAAAGTCAAGCGTAACTTTTGAATTACCTGAGTTGAAGGAAAACGAATACGAATTTTGGGTAGTTGTCGGACGATTGTATTGAAATCGATAAACTTGAAGACTATTATGGTTACAGCTCCAGCAGCTTGCATTCCCCAGTTTCTGTCAAAAGCTTCCAATGACTGAGGCCCATATAAAGAAAGAGTATCTCCTTCAATCTGCTCAAGCATGTTCATACCATCTCCTATGACAGTGTGGTGATTCCTGAAGTAAAAAAAAATACAATAGATTTTGAAAACAGAAATAAAGATGAGCTTATTGTTTTTATCTTTGAATGAGCATATTCTTTACATATTTCACAAAATAAATTCACCTCCCCAACAGCTAATTTGACTTCAATACTGTTATAATTCCCTAATTTGCATACAACAGAGCATCAATTTTAAAAGTTTGCTAGCTAATACTGACTTAAATGTTCACAGCCCTTACTGATTACAAGTACTAATTGTAAACCTTTGAGAGGTCAGGACATTTATGTAAAGAGATTTTCTTCAAAACTTTAAACCATGCACAAGATTAGTCAACAGATGGAAAAAGCATCTGCTAAAAATATAACGCCTGTATATAAGAAGGAATAATAAAATAGTGCAATTAAAATCAATTTTAAATCTAGTGACATGAAAAATCTGATATTCAAGGGAAAACCATCTTGTCATACACTTACAAAATGTCTCCATCTTTATTTGATAGTCTAGGCTCCCTCCGTCGGCTGGCACTACGAGATCGCTCCTTGTTGACTTCCTCTTGGGAATTTTCAGCATCAGTGATATTGCTCCTGGCACTTCCAGGTCGACTCCTCATGTCACTACTGTTTGAAGTAAAAACAAAATATTCTGAATGCAAAAATAGAATCTCATTTCATGATAAGTACTTGATTATGATTCATGATAATGTTTGTAATACCGTTAATAAAAATATTTTTGCTACAAGTCCCTTTTGAAGGAAAATAATTAGTATGTATGTGAATAAATATGCAAAGGGGAAAGTATGTCAAGAAAGAATTGATTTCCATGGCCTGAAACCTATTATACCAAGAGAAATTGTCCTCAATGCAAACATCCCTTTACATTTTGTTATATATATATCAAAGGACCTTAATCAAGACTGTCTTAAATTATTCCATTTTAATATTCTTATAATATACAATACATTTGGTAAGACTTTTTATCGTCTTATACTCATTCCTAACATTTCACATAATGAGTATTGTTTGATGTAGTTGCAGTTATAGGGCAAAGGCAATTAAACCATCCTGTGTTTCATAAACAATAAGAATAAAAAAAAAAAAAATTCCACCCAGAAGGGAAATTTGTAATTTGGTATTTACTATCACCGAGCATCAGCCGTAAGAACAGTGCCGCAAAGGTAGGCAATTTGTGTAAATAACCTTTCCCAAGAGTTAAACATGATGTCTCCAATGAGTTTCGAACCTGCCACTTTTTGCTTGTTAGTCCAATGACCTACCCATTGCCACCATGTAACAAGTACATTATCAATAGCAAGATCAGAAAAAGCTTCAGACATTTGATGATAGACAAAAGACTATGCATGATCACAAGGTGACTAATTTGATAAGTCAAAATAAGTACTCTCCCTGACTGAAGATAAGTTTCAAGAACCTCTAGGCCTGAAAATGTTATGGACCACATGGTATTGACAACAATAATTCTGAAGTATGATCACTTGTCATGTAATGACATCAGATCTATTTTTGAAAATGATAATCATGGAACAAAAATTAGACAAGTCCACATAAATGCAAGAATTTATGTATGAGGAGGAGTCTTTACTTTCTACCTTTGCCTTGCATTGTCAACAAAAAGTTTCTTTAGAAGAATACCTGGTTAGTGATTCCAAGTCAAGACCATCTATTTCTCCTTGATTTGGAACTTCCACAGTAGGCACGGACCCTATATGGCTAGCAAATAGATCTGGCATAGTTGTGTTCACCTTGACTATCCGAGATGTTTTAGACATCATTGAACCTTGCATGGATTCCCACTGTCTTTTAGCATTGTTGATGGCCAGTCTTTTTTTTTCCTGAGATCAGATAAAGACATAAGAAAAGTTGAGAGTCTGTGTATAGCTTTATGAAATGTCTTCTCAAGCAAATATTGTCTAAATCAAACTGGGTATTATAAAATTTTAATTTGTAATCATAAAATAAAAAAATAATATTAAGAATAAAAAATAAATATGAATAAATAAAAAAATTATAAATATTATTTTCAAGTAATATTAGTACTTAATCCATAATAGAGTTAAGCTCAAATGCAAAATAGATTTTCTAACAAAATTAAACTTACTCTTAACATGGCAATTTTATTCATCTCTCTTTTTCTGTCCTCTTCTTTGCGTGCCAACACCACTGATTGTCTTCTCTCTTCTTCCTACAAAGATGAAAACAATCATAAATCATAAAATTGTGTTCTATAATTCAATAGAAAATAAGACCCTTTTTGCAAGCAATTGCAGATAGGCAACTAATCTCTTCTGTGAAAATTCTACAACACCATAACAGCAGATTCATATACAATCTTCAAATTTCAACAAAGTTTCTTTAAAAGTTTTCAAGCTACTCTTCGTGTTACATCGTTAACTATTTAAATGAACTAAGAAAAATTAGTGAAACATGAGAAACTGTTTCTAAAACACGGTACATAATTTCATATGAAAAGAATTATCAATGCAAAAGCAAAATTGATAAAACATGATTGGAAAATTGACACAATAGGACAAGATCAAGTTCCAAATAATAAGTGGTTAGCCATTGTGCATTATCATTTTAAGTTTCATATCATAGCCAATTAAAATGGTCTATGAAACATAAGTGGAAGAATGAGTGACATTAAATTAATTCTTGTATTTAAATCAAAGGTCCAACCCAAAATATACAATACAAAAACAACAAACAAACAAAACACCTCCTTAACTCCCTTTACCAATATTGATCTGTCTTTCCTAAAAAGAAGAAGAAAAAGCTGAGGCCTGTAGAGGTGATAGTATGCCTACACAACCATATATGTGACCTGTTTCTTCAAAGCGGAACATATGTTGTCCAGGCCGTTTTCAGCTATAGAGATTTAAAGTTTAAAAATATTGATTCCATCAAATTTGGGATTATGGTTGTTTCCAAACAATCTATCTTTCTCTTTCAGAAAAAACTATATGTTATTGTTGAAATAAACATGTTTAATGATAAATTAAGGATTTTTTTTGTTCCCTATTTCATGAGCTTAAATCAAGAAAATCGCCATTTTTGATAACTATAGAGTCAAATTTGAGATGTAAGTCAATCGCCGAGCCAGACCACTTGGGTATCAAAAGAAAGATTAGCTCCTCCCTTTTTTTCATCAACTAATCACATGCCCTATTCAAGGACCATCTGGTCAAAAGATTGACTTGAATGAATGGACATTGAGATACGATTGAATAATCTAAATTGCCATGACTTGACAGGAGGGTGTGACCTTTCAATAGGGGTGTTGCTTCACAGTGTTAAAGTAAGCTTATCGTTTGATGCATGAATGGATAGGTCTTGAATAGCATTTTGATTTTCATGTAGTAATGTCATGATGAATCGTGTTGTTGAGTCAAGGGGACGAGCCAAATGTAAGCTAAATCAAGGAAAATCTCCATGGCTGAACAAGAAGCTAAGTGCTTAGTCTTGCCTAATGAAATGAGATATAACTAAGCTTATGTAAAAGATATAGTGTTGATTTTCTATCGAGAGTTAGATATTATCATACACCTAGTGTATGCACAATTTAATGCAAATCTGGAAAAAGAATTAACATTTGTTCATTATTTTCATTCTTGAAACTGGTGAAAATGGTTCTCCATCTTTGATCGCCATTTTCTCCAAACTTGGTTTTCCAACGTATCTCCATTATTCTTGTCATATCTTTGTAATGAAAGTCAGATCTTCATAAATTTGGTATCATATTAAAATGCAGAATTTAGGCTTTCTTGTGATACTCATAACTCAAAACCCATAAAAGCAACATATGTTCCGCTTCAAAAAAACAAGTCACATATAGGCCTCTTACTGGCATAATATTACAATAGACTCTCTTCAGAAACCGTAGAGAAGACTCCTCTAAAAGATGGAATAATATATACATACATATATATATTTTTAAAAAAAATAAGCTAAGATCATATTAGCTCAGATATTTCAATTCTGTTGTCATTTATCAGGGCTGAGAATCTTTGTTCACTAGAGTTAGGCCATTTGGAGAGGGAAGAAAGACTGGTTGCACTATGATCTCAACTTCATCTCACAATGAGATCATTGTGAACTTTGAACTTTGTCAAACAATCCGCATTTCAAGCAAGACATAATCATTCATGACTCCTAGCATTGCAAGATAAAGATCTTTGCTTTTTTAAGACTAAACTTAGTAATTCCTGTCTTCCTATACAGAGAGAAACGAAAATGGAAAGAAGTGGTGATGAGTAACAACCTTTTGAAGATCATTGTGCTCATTTGCTTACATATCATTAGAAAAAAGCATTGTATTCAACCAAAACTGATAAATTTGCTACAAAATGTTTGTTATAGTTATAGGTAAAACATTTCTTTTGTCTTGATAATACAGTAGTTTTTGCGAGAGTGCCCTCCGGCTGAATGCCCGTTTGGCCTAAGTGCCCGCTTTTTCTCCGAAACAGAATTTTTTCTATCAATTTCACCACTCTAAGTGCCCGCCCGCTAAAAAGTCCTTTCACCTAAATGCCAGCTAATTCTGGATCATGTCACTTTAAAACGGTATCAAATGTAAACCAACGCTTGATAATTTATCAGCGATCATTTTCTAAGGCTAGCAAAAATGCGTTATCGCTTAATTGTGTGTTTAATCCCTTTGTTACTGTCGGCAAGGTGAGAAATCCCTGTGTGCCCATGCACTTATGACAGATTGACTCTGATATGATGGACATGTGTAACTTTAACAATCAACCAATAAAATGCAGTGAAATAGCCAAGGAGGCAGGGCAATGATCTGGACTTCAGCAAGCATGTTGGATGACCCAAGCTGGTTCAGAAGACAACGTGTCCAAGTCTACTGATGTACATTAGACAATGCAATTTAATCTCCCCTGGCACCACAAAATGATTTCTGTCTGGCAGTAGACGGAGTGGATTTCGATCTTTTTGATTAGGGCTGCGTGCGGTGTGAATGTAAGAGGATTTCAAAATTAGCGAATTCATTGAGTGGAGGCATACGAGATGTTTAATTTCGGGACCGAAATCAGTTGGCATGCTTATGTGCATATGCCTCCAATTTTTATGAAATGCACACAATTCTAAGCCGTGGCCATCAACAATCACAACGGGTTTTTATGCTAAAAACGAATTTAGAAATGCAACTGATAATTGATCTCTTGCTCTTCCTCCCTTCCCCTTCACTCTCTCTCTCTTTCTTTCTCTCTTTTCCCCTCTTTCTCTCTCTCTTTCTCTCTCTCTCTTTCTCTCTCTCTCTCTCTCTCTTTCTCTCTCTCTCTCCCTCTCTATCTATCTCCCTCTCTCTCTCCCTCTCTGTGCCTTTGGTTGCTTTTTCTGTCGCTGTCCCTTATCTTGCCCCTTCTCTCTCTAATATATATATAATCTGTATGCGCGCGCGTGTGTATGTGTGTTCACTCTACTATATGTTCCAAAGTCGTTTCAAGCATCTTCAGTCATAACACTGCACATGACATTTACTTTCGAACAGAGAAAAATAAGATATAGCGAAGACAAATTAAGACGCTTTCAAAAATATCCATTACAAAACGACGTCAAAGAAATTGATTTCTACCAAAGATATTAAATTTCAAGTAATGTTTAGATCTACTTTCTTCTCGAAATCAACCCTGACAGAATACAACAACAACAAAAACAGTAAATATTGCTTTACGCGTTCATCTGCGATGTCACAGTGGTAAAGCTGACTCACTAATCGTGTTTATTCATTTCTACGCGTTGTGTTGTGTTGGCATGGTTACCCCATGATCAAGAAAGAAAACTCTCATTTCAAAGTGCTTTTCATCGTGTGATTCCATGGACCATATTAAATGGGACTTAAACTTAGATCCGTTAATGCAGTGGCGTCACGTGGGTAAAGCTGAGACCGGGGCTAATCGATCGTTTACCTATTGTTCTTACACAGTGCCCGCTTGGCTCATAATCACAATAAAGACGATATAGCACAGTAGAATGATGAGGTGGGGCTGAAGTCCCGAAGCCCCACCCTGCCCGACACCGCTGGGTTAATCTAGATTATTCTTATTAGGAATTTCTCAAGGAACTGTCATTGAACGTAGAATTCTTGGTGACGAACAGATGTGGCAGATGGGAGTGCCTTGAACGGCGTCGGCTTTAAAACATGGATTGACCAGGAAGTGCTTTGACGTTTATAGTAGGAAGGATGAACGACTTGACGAAAAACGACAAGTGACGACGCAATGGATGTGGTGGGAAATTATTCAGACTTTTGTCATTTGTGTTATGGAGATGTTCCCAGTTCCATGTATTGCAGTAAGGTAAGTCGTGGCTTGATTGTGGGGGGG
>JASKDV010176634.1:0-18358 GCA_032466395.1 Aegires albopunctatus
TGTTTACAAGGCAGTCTAGGAAAACCCTGATATCACCAAAGTAGTGGACATGGGTAAAATTCAAAACAACAACAACAGCATCAAAATTGTAATGTAAACAAACCTTCTTGGCCTGGCATTCCCAGCATTGAAAGTTTCGACTGGGGACTCATTTTCATCATCTGATGACATCTCTTGTGTGTCTAACACCCATTTTTCATCCTCGCTGGATTCAGTGACATTTTCGTCCGTAAAACTCGAATTTAGGTCCATTTTATATGTGGTATGGGCTTTGCTGAATTCCGTTAGGTGAAAATCAAAATGGCATCCGGTCAAAACCAAGGCAATCGCCCTGACACTTGGCGTGATTTTTATGTCAATTTTTTAATTTTTTCTTACTTTATGTTATTTTATCATAGCCAAGTAATAAATCCTTATGAAAATCATAAAATTGTATTGAATTACCGTATATTATTTTACATATATTTATCAGTCTGTCTATAATGTCGACCTCTGGTGATTGAAATTTCAATAGACGAATGTTTAAGGGTTAAGTCAGTGATTATGATATATTTCAGATTTCATATCGAATGCAGTGTGTAGAGAGGTATGGTATGCAAGTCTTTTCAAAAGTGATGACCTTGCTATCATCTTTACTTTGAAACTAATTTTTCTTATTGTCCAAATAATTTTTGAATTATACCTTTCCATATTGACTTTTTTCAGGTAGAGAAATTTAGTATAGCTGCTAGGGGTAAAGATTTGTTTGTGAATGCAAATCTAAACATTACCCATGGAAGACGTTATGGATTGGTGGGCCCCAACGGGTAAGTCACATTGTCATAGCTGCTACAAATATATGAGAGATCGAGACAATGTTTCAAAGTCTTTAAGAAATTTGTTTACTTCATATTTTATGTTTAATATACTTGAATCATATATCACCAACTAAAATTCAGGAATCGACCGAAATCGTTTCATGGGAGAGCAAAAAAAACAACTGAAAAAGTTGGACAATCTTGTCTTAAAAACAACCGATTAAATCTTTTCTCTCTCCTATTGTTCTTCAGACGTCATTATCTATAAATAGTTAGTTCTTTAATAGTAATCTGTAAATTTCAGGGCCCTCAAAAGTCCTTAACCCCTTCCCTGGCATATATTTTGCCGTTTTATTTTAGAACGCAGAATATGCGGCAGGGCTGGCTAGATTTCGAGCAATTGAGAAAAACCAATGATCCCCTTTAAACCAATCTTAGTTTACAATGACAATAATATAACTTCACCATACTATTGTTCTCACATGTAGGCATGACCGAATCGCTCCTTCAGTTTATTTCAAACCGCAGAATATAGAATTTCTCCTGCTGACGACCACCACTTCTACTCAAAAGCGCAGAATAGTGGAGTGACGACCGCCTCATTTTAATTTAAAACGCAGAATATGGAGTGTCTGAATGTAACTCGTCATACACTCACACACACACACACACACACACACACTTTGTTTAGCTCTTTTCGTCTGGTTATTTGGGGGGAAGGGGTTGGTGTTCTATTTTTTTAAATTTTTTTTTGGAGGGCGTTGTTGTTTTATTTCGTTTATTTTTTAGGCGTTTGTTATTATTACACACTTTGATCATGATTTTTCATTTTGAGCTATCGTCAAAGCAAGTGAGATAATCAGAAAGACCCTGCCTTGTTGAGCATTTTGGTACCAAATTTGTCTCTCTATGATGATTTTTTGAAATATACAATTTTTCGTCATTATTTGAAAATGGAAACATTACCATATTCAGTCGCAGACGATGACAATAACAATGCATGCAAGTCACTGAAGCTTGCTCAATTTTTTTCAGGGCATATCAGATCATTATAAAGTAGTGAAATTATTAATTGAAATTAGCATTTTGACACTTTGGCACACTTTTGTGAAAATTGAGAATAATTAAGGACAATTTTTGGCCGATTTCAAAGTTATGACAATAATCATTTAATGAAACAATATTAACATATCATATATCAAATTAAAGAAAATTTCAAGGAGAATATAAATACAACTTACTTTTGACATCTAATGACATAATCATATTAAACTTTCATAAATCAAGAAGTTCCTACGTTTTAAAAATATGAAAAAACATAATTTTTGCCTACTTAAAAATTATATGCTTAAAAAGTGTTCAACCAACTAATATTAGTACGTAGTCACATCCATCGGACAATGTACTCATACATACACACACACACACACTTGACTCATGACTCAGACATACGACTCACTCTCAGTCACCCATCTGCCTCTAATTAAATATTTTGTTTTGCTTTTCTTCTATTCTTGTTAAATAAAGAGTTACCAACTTGTTTTTGCATTTGCACTGTCAATGGAATGAAACAATTGAAAGATTGCGCTCCGTTTTAGTGATTATTAGTCATTTGTTTGTATATTGGGCTTTGGGTGGAGTGGGTTGATTGATATTTTTTAAATAATACCGTAGATGTTATTAAGGATGTAGGAATTTAGTCTTTGTAGAAAATTGTTTATCATTTGTTTACGATCCAGTGCTTCCTGTGTAAGTGTGTAAATCTTAACAGTTTCACATTTTTGCAATTTAACATTCTCATTGTTTAAGATGTCAATAACTTTTTTCTTCTCTAAGCAACACTGGCATATCCTCTGAAATAAAATATCAACATTTTTCTAACAGTCATGGAAAAACAACATTACTCAAGCATATAGCCAGTCGGGCCCTGAATATTCCCTCCAATATTGATGTGCTTCTGTGTGAGCAGGAAGTAACAGCTGATGAGACAACAGCAATTGATTCCGTCTTGAAGGCTGACAAGAAGCGCTTGGCCTTGTTGGAAGAAGAGAAGACTCTGATGGCCCAAATTTCAAATGGTGGACGAGAAATTACAGATAGATTGCGAGACGTAGGTTGATTTTTTATTACTGTGTAAGATGCTTAATCAGGATTTTTTAACCTGTGTTTTTTGAGTGAATTGTCTCAATTAGCAGCAGCCATTTATATATGGTATATTCACAGGATTAAGTCAGAACTAGTCAGATATTATGAATGTATACCCTCAGTGTGTTAGATGTGTTGACGTTTTCAGTTTTTCACACCACCTATGACTCGTTCGGACATTCTTTAATCACATTGTCTACTTATCATGCCATTCAATTGCCATTTATTCATTATCGGGTCAATAAGAAGGCTATGAGTCATTTCTGTCTCTCACATTGCTCTCTCACAATGGAGGCATGCCGAGTGTCACAGATTATCGGTCACAGAGCTTTATTCATACCTTTCTATGCCGGGTGTCTACACGATCTGCATAATGAACAACATTGAGAGGTAACGAATAAAATCTCTGCTTTCTCTACCAGTGGTGACACAGCCAGAGGTGCGATCTATCTGGTAAAATGTAGATGTTGTGGAAGGCACAATATTTTTTGTCCTAATTAAGCGTCACCTGTCCCGATTATCCAGTAAGAAATTTATAGTAAAATATTATGTCTTGCATCAATCGTCCCGATTATCCAGTAAGAATTATTAGTAAAAATTTAAGTCCCATGCCAATTGTCCCAATAATTAAGCGGCGGTCCAGGTTAAGCAATGTCCTGATTACCGGCCTGCACTGTATGAAATTTGTTTTATGGCACCCTGAAATATCTTTGGGGTTTTTTTGTTGTTGTTTTTTTCTTTCTTTGTTATCGATGATCTCAAAATCTCTCTTTTGTTTTGAAATGCTTGCAGTCATGGAATCTTTTAAATAATTATAATTTGATTAAATCACTAACCTTATAAAGAAAAATGTTATTGAATCATTCTCAATTATGTGTGTTTCTATTGGCTGTCAATCAAGTTTGCATTATTTTCAGGTCTATGATGAGTTGCGGGCCATTGGCGCTGATGCTGCTGAGCCTAAAGCAAGAAGAATCCTTGCTGGTTTGGGCTTCACTAGGTCGATGATGAGTCGTCATACGAAAGATTTGTCTGGTGGATGGAGGATGAGAGTGTCCCTTGCAAGGTCAGTGAGGTTTCAGGGTGATTTATGTAATTCATCTGTTATCTCTACTATGATACAATAATCTCTTAAATTAGTTATCAAGGTCTACCCGTTGATCATCGCTGATTACTTAGGTCACCATGACCGCCATTGAAAAGAACAGATTTCACATCGCACATAAAACTACTTGTTATTTACTCTTAAACGTTTCTGGAATTTTGGCAATCACACTTGGCATGATTTGTAAGTCAATTTAGTAATTTTTCCTTATTTCTATGGGTTTTTTAAAATTATCATAGCTAAATAATCCTTATGAAGACCATAAAATTGTATCGAATTATATTATTATTTTATATATATTTATCAGTCTGTCTAAAGCATCGACCACTGGTGATCAAAATTTCAATAGATAAACGTTTAAGGTTTAATGTTGTCATAATTAATATCATTTTTGTTTTTACAATTATTTTCACCATCATTGATAATATATCAGTTGAAGGTTGATGTTTAAAAGGATTTATAGTGATGTGTAGTTTAAATAAATAATTAAAATAATAATTATCTCTACCCACTGATTTGTCAGTGAAAAAATGAAGCATTCTGACATTTAGTTTGGTATATTTTGTTGTAGCTTTGAATATTGGTTACGTTATTGATAAAGGAAAATTTTAAATGTGCAAAAATGGATAAAAGACAAATGAGGAATACTCTTCACAAATGGGCAGCATTAATATCTCTACTTAGACTCATTCATTTGTAGCTGTCTCGTCTCTTTAAATTTTCTAGCCTTTGTTTTCTTGACATGCAGTTTTTTAAATGTTTTTCCAGAGCCCTTTTCCTAGAGCCAACATTGTTGATGCTTGATGAACCTACCAACCATCTGGACCTCAACGCAGTCATTTGGTTAGACAAGTAGGTTGATGTTTTATGGTGACAAGAATTTTCTGTTTTCCATTAACAATGGTGCTTTATGAACAAGGATTACGTTAAGAATTCCCAATCCCTCCCAAACCTTCTTACACATTTCCATAATTTATTGTTTTTTATTGTGAATCATTGCGAGTGGCAAGTGGGTTTGCAGTTACACTTTACACCTCTTAATTCTTCCTTGACATCAGGTCCACTGTAATCAGGTTGTACGGGTAGCACCATCTGACTGATGTCCTCGGTAGGCCTATATTGCACACTGGGGGCATCATCATCAGTATCTGATATTGAAAAGAAAAAGGGAGTGGGGAAAAAAAACATGAAATTCATACACTGTACCGATAAACTGTGGTCCTTTATCACATTAATAATTTTAATAATCATAGAAATGTAGTGAATGAGAAAAGAAAACAGTTGTAAAATCTAATGCCTTCTGGTTGAGAACAGAAATTGCAGAAATTCTTGGTCAAAAGTCAAAACAGGCACTAGCCACAAAGAACATAATCCAAAAAAGAAAGACTGAAAGAAAATGAAATTAAAAACCATTATAACGCAGTGAATGGCTGTCCCAAGTCCTTATTCAAAATGGCTGATGCAGTGTTTCCTTTCCATTGTCATGAATAGTACCCGAAACGCCTATAGCATACTATAAAAATAAAATACCTCTATACAGCGATGTTGCGTCATTATCGGTTATACTGAAATTTTTAGACATTTTTTCGAGTTTCAGAATAAGCGGGTTTGACTGTATTTCTCTTTGTACAGTAGAACTGTGGCTAGTAATATAGGCGGCCATTATGGAGGGTTGATTGTTTAGGCAAATATGATTGTAATTGACAGAAGAAAATGACATATGTTAATAATTTGGTACACAATTTTTCTCTCACCCTCTCAGCTATCTTCAGCAATGGAAAAAAACACTCTTAGTTGTGTCCCACGACCAGAGTTTCTTGGATAATGTATGCACTGATGTCATTCACTTGGATCAACAGAAATTGTTTTACTACAGGGGAAATTATGGTGAGTCTCTTATGTGGGCAAGAAACAAGTTTACAGATGACAGTCTGGATTTGTGGCTGTTGAAGCCTCTTTCAGTAAAAATAATTTTCCTTTCTTTTAAATTGCTCTTTCATATGGTAGCCCAAAAAATGTCCCGAGAATGAAGCACCTATTTTATCCTGAAAGGCACTATGCCCGCACTAGATTAGCCAACCGGGAGCATGTAGGTTTTGCGGACGTTGAAGCGCTATGCGCACATTGCTGCGTTCTTGTCAGTGGTCTGGATTATGGGGATGAAAATGACCTTTTATCACCACAAAACCAGAACAAAAGGTGATTAAACAATTTTATGTACATCAAAGAATAATTATCATTTACTGATGCTTTGATAGCTGCACTTTAATCCGCTCAAAATCAAGAAAACCGACAACGAATCAGTTTGGATAAGTTTCTGGTTGAGTCCATTCCAAAAGAGGGTATGGCAGATCGAGACACGCGTGGAAAAGGCCCATAATGTTTAAAATTTTGACATATTCAGTTTGAACCCTCCTCTTGTAGTAAATAATGGTATCTTCATCTTTATTATGATTTGTTGCATTCAGGAATGTTTGGCATTTGACTGACTCGAATGGGACATCTGGAAATATAAGTTCGGGAGGTTTAGAATTATATCTTTATCTGTCGGTGCTAATAGTATTGATATAAAAAATAATCATATAAGCAACATGCATTTTATATGGTTATAACAATTTTGCTTTATTTTAAATGTTTTGATATAAAGTACTCTAAGCATTGTTGATAATTTTGGGGGATACCATATACATGCCTTTAATATTCATTTGATTTTGCTCTTTCTTTCATGTCTACTTTTTTCTCGAAATTTTTCTTTCCAGCTACTTTTAAAAAGATGTTTGTACAGAAACGACGAGAACAGCTGAAAGAATATGACAAACAGGAAAAGAGATTGAGAGATTTGAAAGCATCTGGGAAATCTACCAAGCAGGCGGTAAGAAACAATTTGTTGCACTTACCGTATTCATTCTAATAAACGCTCCGGGGGCGTTAAAATGAGAGGGGGGGGGGGGCGTAATGACACTTTAGATAGAGGATTAACAATTGTAGACTTTTTAATAGAAAATATAGCATTGGAATAATAGGTTATTTTGATGAGTTTGCTAGCAGGAATGATTTGAGTAGCTTTGGGTCTTGCGTAAAACACAATGATTTGTTGCAATCTATTTAAGATAAGATGTACAGTGCAAGCCTGTATTTGGAACGCCGATTAATTGGAATGATTTGTATGGGACAGAATTCTTCCTATATATCTTATACTGGTTAATTGGAACGCCTGCCGGTTAATTGGAATGGGGAAAATGGTTATCATCTCAAATTGAGAAAAATAACATTGTAATTAAAAGATCCGCATAACAAAATATTCCTATCAATCATCAAGTGCTAGATTAAGGTGGAGTCTGATCAGTAAGCCATGAATCAAGGATGTGAATGTCTGGGTGGTATGTGTGATGACATGCATAGCATGAACTTTTGAATGGTGTAACACAAAGAAAGAGAACAATGTATGGCTGGCAGGCCTCATTGACAAAGACACTTACAATGAGTTGTAAGCAATGTGACATACAGCGAGTTTATCATTTAAGCTCCACCAATTTGCCACCCACCCCCCTCCCCTCAAAATGCCTTCCAAAAAAACAAACAAAGAAAACAAAACAGAACACCAGACCAACCCCCACAGATGTATTATTCATCTCAATGTTTTTTTTTGTTTTGTTTTTTTTTGTTTCCATAGGAGACAAAACAAAAAGAAGCCCTTACCCGCAAGCAAGAGAAGAATCGCAAGAAGCAAAGCTTATTTGAAGAAGAAGAAACGAAAACAGAGTTGTTGGCTAAACCAAGGGATTACATTGTCAAATTTTCGTTTCCTAGTCCATCTCCTCTCAATCCTCCAATTCTTGGTGTATACAGTGAGTACATTCAACTCTCACTGAATGGCAGGGGTGGCAAGGGGGACAATATTTCAGCCAAAAGTTTGAAAGATAACTAACAGGTTTTCCAAAAATGACTAAAAATAGAGTCAAACATCTCCAATTCTCCACTTTCCTCCTGTTGTTGCTTTTTTCTTTTTCTTTTGATATTTCATAAAATATTTTTTGAGGGTGATTTTTTTTATTATTCATGAACACCTTTTGATTTAAAAAGATGATATAGTCTGCCCTCTCTAATCCGAACACCTTTGTTTCCAGCAATTTGTTTGGATTCCAGAATTTTCCGGATCAGGGAACATTAAGAAATAATCAGAAAAACATTTGTTCCCAGAAAATGGTTTGGATTACAGAGGGATTCGGATTACACACCTCTGCACTCTGCACTGGCTACCTATAGACAAACGCATGAAATACAAAATAGCCTGCTTTTGTTTTCGGGCTGTTAATGGTACTGATCCCGACTATCTCGCTAAACTTGTTCAGATTTATGCCCCTCCAAGAACACATCGCTCATCATCTGACACCCTCACACTCTCTTAGCCACGCATTTCCACAAAAACTTATGGAGAGCGATCTTTTTCTTACTCTGCCCCTGCTATATGGAACTCTCTCCCATTCTCTATCAGGGCTGCCGATACTGATTCTGCTTTTCGATCTGTTCTTAAAACTCACCTCTTCCAGGAATTTCCTCTGTAAATCTGTCTCCACACCTGTGTGCGTGCGTATTGACATTGTTCTACCTCTATGTGTTTGAATGTGAAAACTGATGTATTTTTATGCTGCTTTTTGTAACATGTACTTTTTGAAGCTCTGATGAGAAGGGGCGCTATACAAAAGTTTATTATTATTATTATTACAGAAGTCCGGACTAGAGAGGGCAGACTGTACTAAAATTACCAACAAATTCTCTTTTCTCTCTCCAGCTGTGACATTTGGCTATGAGGGTCAGAACATTTTGTTTAAGGACCTTGATTTTGGTATCGATATGTCATCCAGGAGTAAGTGTTTATCATTTGAGTTCAATATAGTGGAATGTTTTAAGTTGACTTCTCTTAAGTAAAATGAGCATTTCTCGTTTACAATACAATACTCATTTCTGTTTAATTAAACAACAAATGAAATCATTTCGTATATCACAAAATGAGAAGTACAAAATAGGACTCCAAGAATATGTGCATAGGTATCTCCTTGTTAATATGCTCTTATGACTTTTTATCATAAACTTTTCTGGTGGCAAGCAATTTCACTGAAATTAATTCTTTTATTGAATGACTGCAGAATAGTGGACAAAAGAGCTACTATTTTATTTGAAGTTCATGTTTTCATTCTTGCCATCTCTTTCACTGATGGAGATCAGATGGCACGAATCTATATTTTCTTCAAAGGCACATTGGTTTGACTTATTAACTTCAATCTGCTATTCAACACAAATACATCTGCATTCATCATTCAATAAACAAAGAGATGGCATAGAACAGGAAATAGTTATTAGAAATCCTTTCCTTGACATCAGGCTGCTTTTTGAATCATGTGGTCTTCCTATTAGGTTTTGGTTAATCTCACTGTTCTAAGCAAGCAGCCATAGCACATGGTATTGCAATCTCGTTTGATCCTTTTATGCTAAAGATGTATTTTTGATGATATAAAGCAATTTGGTTATTAATGCAATTTGTTTCTTATTGTTCTAGTTGCCATTGTTGGTCCTAATGGAGTTGGGAAAAGTACCTTCTTGAAGTTGCTCACAGCAGAAATTGAACCCGTAAGAAGTGCAGCCAATTTTTTTTTTCTGGTTTACTTTTTTTGTTTTGTTTTGAGGGAGTTTAAGATAAGCCTTTCAGGAATGTTAACCCAATATCACATTCCTATTTTAATTGGTTTGTTGTTTTAATTTGTAACTTTGGTCTTAAGATATAAAATTATAGGCATTTTATGTTTCTCATCTTTTTTCTATTTAGATGTGCTATTTTCACTCACAATAGGTCCCCCACTTTTTATTACCAACTGAGTGACTTTTTATTTTTTATATGATAGATTAAACGGAATAAGAAAAATCAAATAAGAATCTATAACCATTTCTTCCTTTTCACAGAAAATTGGGGAGAGAAGAAAAAACCACCGTTTGGTATGTTACTTCAAATTTGTTGGTATAAAATATTATTGTACATATATGAATTTTGCCAATCTAATATGAGGGCATTTTTATATTTGTTCAGGAGGTTCATCATTCATATCTCTATCTGCTCTCAAAATCATAAATGTAGTTAGTATGTGCAGCCTACATCTCAAGATTGAAATGTTTAAACTTTTAATTCTCAGCTGAGCAATAAGAATTTGTTATACTATATATGATTCTTAGTGTTTTGATGATTTTGAATTTTAGTCTTTTTTTAATTTTTATTTTTTTAATCTATTTTTTTTTTAAATTTCTTTATTGAGCACCAGGCTGGACTGCTTTTTAAATGCTGCTATATTATAATATTTTTTTCAGAGGATAGGCAAGTACGATCAGCATTCTGCAGACCAGTTAGATCTGGATCAGTCACCAGCAGAGTATTTAATGGTGAGTTGACCATGGCTATTTAATGGTGAGTTGACCATGGCTATTTAATGGTGAGTTGACCATGGCTATTTAATGATGAGTTGACCATGGCTATTTAATGGTGAGTTGACCATGGCTATTTAATGGTGAGTTGACCATGGCTATTTAATGATGAGTTGACCATGGCTATTTAATGGTGAGTTGACCATGGCTATTTAATGATGAGTTGACCATGGCTATTTAATGATGAGTTGACCATGGCTATTTAATGGCATAACGGCCGTTTTTAAGCACCACTTTGTATAAGTTATGCATTACCAGCACAATAAAAGAATAACTCATGGCGTGTGAGATCAGCCCGATTTGTGCATTTCAGTTCCGAAGCAGCGAACGGTGGTGAACAACCCATAAATCTGTCTATTACCCCACTGAGAGTAGCTGGTTTCGGTTAACAATGTATTTTCACCAATTTGAGGGGTTAATTCCAACATCAAAGAGCAATCACGTCTTTGTTTGACCATTGACTGGAAAGATGTGATTTTTCCCCCAACTCTTTTGTGAGTTTTAGTTTCTGTAATATTGAGCTTGAAAATACTGTTGTTGTTTTTTGTGTGGAAATTTTCAAATTTGATGCGTATATTTCAAATTCAATTTTCTCAAAAATATGACCTAAGCATAAATTAATTATTAATTCTTAAAAAAGAAAAATAGATAACTACTAGAAACCCAAACTGTGTATTGATGTTGCTGAGAAGATCCACGTTTTTTCTAATTTACATTAAAGTAACTGAGGACCGATTAGATCAACATTCTACCAAACTTTGTGTAAAATGTGTTAGAGCAATTATTAAAATAAAAACCGAAGTTAAAAGTCTTTAAAAAACGCTAAATTGATAGCAGAAAGTGCGAAACGTTTATGGGTTCCAAATAATGATGACACATCGCTATCAGACTATCGTGCGTTGCATTTCTCAATACATGTATTTGAAAGCTGATTGTGAGATTCCTTATGCCCATGTTCTTATGTCTATGAACATTGATAAGGATTTAGAAAACCCGACAATGAGCAACACAGTGTCACGGGGTGTAGGCCTAGATCTAACGAAGCCGTTGGTTGAATACTAAATGGCGATGCTGACTATGTCCATGATATATTTCCATGGTAATTTTTTTCTTTGCCTTACCTTGTATGGACATTCATCTTGAATTAATCTTCAAATCACTACGATTCAAACTCATTGGTGATTTCCGAATTCAAACCGTGGGAATGACTCATTGTTTGAGTGAATGGCTGATGAAATAATTTTATTCCCCACAAAAGCAAGTCAACTTCTTTTAACGATGTTTTATGAATTGACCATTTTATCTGGATACAATTTTTGCGAGTGGATTGCATGATATATGTACTTTAGTTATATGAAATTCACTTTTAAATATCACGTTTCGTTTTTAAGATTTAATTAATTGTATTACATGTCACTCTCATTGATTGTATTTTTAAAAAACTTCGATTTTCAACTGCTTTATCAAAAAGGTCAGAAAAGCTATTGCCATCCTTCTATTTTCTTTCTAAAACATGATTTCTTGACGTAGTGTACATGATAATCTGAATCGTTGGTGCTCAACTGGAACATCGCTAATAGCACAATCATTAAACCCATAATATGATAATTAGCGCTGGCCGACAGGTAATTGACCGCAGTTTGACCCGGCGAGACAACAGCATTGGCACAAGGAACTAAAATGCATAGGCTGCACACAATGTGAACTACAAATGCATTATAATTGGGTTCATTCTTAAGGACAAGCTGAACCGTACACATTATCATTATGTCGCCCCTTTTTTTCTTTAATTATCCTTTCATATTCGCATAATTACAAAAAGACACAAATACACCATTAACCAGTTTCAGGTCAGCTCCTTTTTACTATGATAAGCATCTTAGTGTTTTTAGAGTTGCTGAACTTTCATTAATTTGTTTAAAACACAAAATTTCTTTTAATTGAATGGTGTGTATTTTTAATTCAAGTGAATCATGGAATATACGCACTTTTTTTTCTCTTTATAGAAAAAGTTCAACATGCAATACCAAGACGCAAGGAAGAAACTGGGTCAATATGGCCTGGCCACCCATGCCCATACAATATCCAACCGCGACCTCTCTGGGGGTCAAAGAGCTAGAGTTGCCTTGGCAGAGTTGTCATGTCGAGCACCTGATGTGCTCATTCTGGTAAGTCCATGTGGGGACAATTTGTCATATGTTATGTATTCCTAAAAGGGTGAAATTTCATTTAAAGAATTCTTCTTTAAAACAAATTATCCAAAGCATAACAAAACACACAACACTGTGTTGATTTTATGCTTCAACATTTGTGGTATCTAGATCTAGATCTAAATTTAGTTTCTGGACCTCTGACTCAGTAACTGTGTTGGTGTGATATTCCATATTGGATTGCTATGGATCTATCTAGATCTAGAAGAATTGTAAACTCTTTGCAAGTTTTACAGACCTGTTACTTTTGTAGCCAAGTGTTGTTATCTTTTACTTTTTGCTCTGCCCCCTTATATTAACTTTATTGAAGATAGAAGCCAAGTTTTTCATGATGTCTAACCAGTTTAATACACTTAGAGATGACCGAAAGGGTCTGATCAAAGAAATTGATAAAAATGTCAAAAACAACGGGAATTTTGGATGGAGTGAAGAGCAAATTACTGTGAAGGAATTTATTGTAAAGCTTGGAGATAGTATTGATAAGATTAATATACCAGGCAAGGCTGTGTGCAAACTTTGTAATGCTGTAATTAATTGAGACGACAGAGGGAAAGGCGCTCTCAAGGAGCATATCAATTCTGACTGTCACTATCAAAAACTCAAGCTACAACAATCTAATTACAATATTGGCAGTTTTGAGGGCAAAACAGATAAGTGTTTTCCTTTGTTTCAAAAATGTAAAGAGAAAAAGGGTAAACCTAGTCAGGGTTATTTGGCATCAAAGTCCAGTGAAATGTTCAATGCGAAAGTGGATAGGGAAGTTTCTACTCCCCATTTTAGTGACAGGTGCAAAATCCACCATTCCATTCTCTGACAGAGTAGCTACCATGGAAGCAATGATATTAAGTACAATGGCAGAGCATTCAATGCCATTAACATTTGCTCCATATATTTGTAGAAATACCACAAACACTTTAAAAAATATAAAACAACACTTTAATTAGGCTATAGCAATAGCACTCAGGGGATGTGTCATCAATACCAGTGATGAAAAATCCATTCTTGGAATTGTTGAAAGCTGTGGGTTATGAATCCTTTTGACAGTATGATTATCAAGGTCATTCCGTTACTGTTCTTTTTTTTCAAGTAGGCAAACAATTTTTTTTTCTGCTTAACTCATGAAAATCATATAAATTTTCTTTTTTAAGGATGAACCGACAAATAATTTAGACATTGAGTCAATAGACGCCCTAGCAGACGCTATCAGAGATTTTACTGGAGGTCAGTCAATATTTGTCGTTGGTTTGTTTGTTTTTGTTTTTATTTTCTAATACTATATATTTATGATGGGGAAGCTATACAATATTATATAGGGCTGCCAACCATCCCTTCATTTTTGAAGATAAGATTGGAAATTTGCATGTTGTTTGACAAGTTATTGTTTACGTATAAATATTCAGCAATATTTCCATTATTCTAGTTTTATGCCATAATGATGAATACCTAAATTTGGACTCAAAATTGTGTCCTTTGTTTTACTGTTCACTGTTGAATGTGCTAAAAGAGTTGTATCCCTTTTGCATGGGGGGAATTGTAACAACAGAATGCATCGGTTTTTAACGCTTGTTGTGATCTTCAAGTTGAGAAGTCTTGAATAGTTAACAAAAGCAGTTTTATCCCTTCACAATTTCCACATTTTTCAGGTGTGATCATTGTCAGCCATGATGAGCGTTTAATTCGTGACACCAACTGCACATTGTGGGTGGTGGAAGACAAAACCATCAACGAGATTGATGGAGACTTTGATGACTACAGACGTGAACTTCTCGAGGCTCTTGGAGAGAACATTGCCCATGCTGCTGCCGCCTCTGCCCAGGCTGTTTCATGACCCTTGACCCAATGATGATTCCCTCTCCCTTATTCCATTACCATAGCTATAATTTTTCTGAAAATGTCATAATTTTAATAATAGGTTTGGGGTTCGTTTTGTTTTCAAGAGAGAAAATCATGCATGGTTGCCGTAGCGGAGCCCTCGGTTAGCCTTTTGGCTTCATAACCCTCTCTGGGTCCTCTTTTTGGCTTCAATGGCATTATAGCCTGCAGTGCCCCTTTTAGGGCTTCATATCCCACAATTGGCCCTCTTTTGGATTCCTGTCTTTCAGTTTTCTTCCAAAAGATATCCTATGTTTAGTGTCTGAATTTTTTAACAATTTCTTTTCTCATGATTTAGGAGAATTTTGTGACAGGATAATATATTTCACTAGTTGCGTAACAGCCCTTAGATGGACCCATTTGGAATAGTCATCCCTTACTCTAGATTTGTCCAATGTTGTGGCAATTCTGACATGAGCCATAACTGATTACTTGTACCATAGGATGGTTCCTATATGATATTGCTAGACAGTCATTGATTTATAGATATCTTAATTATGCATATTTTTATTGATATGTTTTTGTTGGGTTTGGGTTTTTTTTATTTCTTCAATGAGGAAGAATTAAAGAGTCCTTTATTCTGTAGATTTAAGTACTGTAATGGTTTTAAGGTTGATTATGGATCAAATGTATAAATAAATCAGTTTATAAAGACTTTTGTTTTCTTAGGTGAAAATCAGATGTAGTGTCATTAATTAAAATGCTCATCAATCTTATATTTGCTAAACAAATCGAACCTTTTGGATATTTTTCTATTCATTTTGGAGCGATGACTGTGATCATTGCTCACCAATTGGCATTTGCAGGAGTGACGACTGTGTGATATCGTAGGCTTTCTTTGATCTGCCAATATCTGTGCAGTTGGTTGAACATATGAAAATTCTGATTGCATTTTTTAATTCAGCTACTTCATTTTAAGGCAAGATTTGTGCCAATATGACGTATTTTCTTTGATTGCATGTGAAATTTATATATATATATATATATATATATATAATATATTTTTTTGGTCAATCATGGCCATTGTGGCAGGAATCTACAAAGGAAAAGGGGTGAAATGGTGAGGGCCAGTGACATGTCCCATTGTTTTATTATATTTTTTGGTGTGCAAATTAACATCAAGTTGATGCATTGATTGAAAAATGAGGAGGACCGGATCCAATGTGTTATAGTATTCATCACATTCACAACATTTAAATAAATCTTAAATAGACAGAAATAGAAAAGAAAAGACAATGGCTACACTCTCAAAACAAAATTTAACAGAATGAAAAGAAAATATAACAATGGCTACGTTAAATAATAACCTTTATGGAAATGTATGGCCCCCACTGATAAAAGGCAATAGAACATCAAACCATAATTTAGTAGATTTTGTAGTAAAACATTTTGAACCCACGGCAAATAAAGAACAAAAGTAAAAGGCAAAAAATAATTAAAAGATAATATGTGTGAATAGAATTCAAAAATCTTGCTTGTTGATTTTGAACGTCATTTTGGAGCGACATTGGAATAATTTTAAGTGGCATATTTGTACATTTCTCAAAGACTTGTTTTCCTTTTTTTTTTAAAGATGCTTTTAAAAAGAAATTAGTTGCAGGTACATGTGTAATTCAATATGCATTTTTATTTGGTTGGCGGTTTTTTCACGACCTATCGTGGATTCTATACCGGTACCGTACTGAATCAAACACCATCATTACCTTACTACAGCATGTATGCATTTGTGTGTGTGTGAGGACGTTACCTGCAGTAAAAAGTATATATTATCACAAAGATAGGCTAGGCCTATGTTTATTCTTTTTTTTTTCTGTACCCGTCTTGTGACTAGTCTTGTTATTGTTGTTGTGTGTGTGTGTAAGGGGGAGAGAGAGAGAGAGCCCAACAATCATCATAAAAAAACTTGCGGTATCTATCAAGAGTGAAATTTTCCACAATGGTGATTAGGGCAGGATTGATGTTTATCATAACCAAGTGTCCCAAATCAAAAACTCTGTTTGTTCAGATTTTCATCATCAATAAACTTTGAAAGGACAAACTTGGCATCAACAATATCAAAGTTTGACTCATCAGTCACTTTAGTTCTCTTCCCTCTTCTTTTCCCATGTGCTGCAACATTTTTGCGCTTAGGCCTTCCTTTACAAACAATTTTAAAACTTTAAAAGGAGGCACCTCAAAAGGGGTAACCTCATCTATTGTCGCGGTCATGCAGAAAATAGGCCGTATTATGACTCGCCTAGACCTGGACTGGACTGGACTAGGCCTAGAGCCTAGAGTTTAGACTTAGGTGCCTCGACAAAGGCTAGGCTAGGCCTATTGTGATTGTGACGATAGATCTAGAGCCAGTCCCGCCACGCAACAAAGTCAGTGGCTGTCGCTGATTGGTCAGAACTCAATGAGTCATGAATTTACTCTTCATGGGTAAATTCAAGACCGGTCGTGAAAAAACATTATCCCTTTTTATTTTATGTAATGGGGAGGGAGAATTTTTTTTTAGTTTATTTATTTATTTCTTATTTTTCTTCATTCCTTGAAATAAATTGACTGTTGACATCATAACTTTGGTTTGGTTTGGTTTATTGGTTGTTTTTAGTTCATTGTTTGGTATTGCATTCATTGTTAATGTTATGCTGTTGGTTGTTACTTGTTATTTATGTTTAAAGTTAAAGGGATGCAACTGCAAGTCTTGTCCTGTATGTTCTATGTTACTAATTAGTGTTAACCAGGGAATATAATTGAAATTTAAAAAAAAAGAAAACGAGCTTTAAAGCTGTGTAATTTAAGCTATTAATTATAAAAGAGCAACTTTTATATTTGAAATTTTACAGGTTTGTGAGGCACTAAGAGATGCAAAAAGGTGACCAAGACTAAGAACTGGTTCCTACTTCCTTGTTTATTGCTAGTTTCATCAGTGCACTAATTGACCAAAAATTGAATTACAGTAGGGTGAGTCCAACATCACCAGCTAGCAATGAAAGATAACAAGGGTTATACAGTCCTTATCTCTGATTATTAACCCCCCTCCCTTCCTTGGCTAGCCATTTCACAACAATACCATCTCAATTCCCTGGGGAGCATTCAGTAGCAGCTGTTTGTCATGGCCTACTTGTAGGTATACTGACAAGATCTTAGATCGCTAATAATTAAATACATATGTTACTTGAAGCTTCCACACACATTTGAGAACACTAGAAGAAAGAAAACTTCTTTATTTCAACAGAAAAGACCCAACGCAATTCATACAAATAAAATAATCCAAACGAATTAGAGTGACACAAAATGCTGCCATCTGCCTGTGTAACACATCAACACCCTCATGTAAAGAAACTTTCCAAAGGACTCGACATTGGTATTGGACCAAGTGCCAGTGGGAATTGAACTCAAGCCTATTGATTATGTGCAACCACTGCCACATATCCACTATACATAAGTAATATTGATATTATTACATATATATGTATGAGCATTGTGGCATTGCTGGAGTCCCTATCTATGCCATCTCATTCCAGAATCCTTCTCAACTCTTTGTGATGGAGTGAGTATATAGCAGTGCACTCTCATAAAGGGCAATTTTCTTTAGATTTACTGACAAGATTTAACAGACAATATTTGTCATACGTACTCATCTTACACCTGAGTGTGATGGACAAAATGTATACAGAAAGTCTTTATCAAGGACTCGACTATCGGAAATAATCAGACAGAAAGCCTTTATCAAGGACTCGACTATCGGAAATAATCAGACAGAAAGCCTTTAT